>BMAO01036758.1:0-79272 GCA_019973975.1 Trichonephila clavata | reverse complement strand
TACTCATTTCAGAGAAGGTTTTACTTAGTTACCCCTTTTCACCCCCCCCCCAATATATCATAAACGGGGCAATGGTGGGATTAGGGAGCTAACCATTAAATTTTTAATCGGCAATTAAGGGATTAATTATAAACCATACACATTATCAAGACAAGTGTTTAATTTTTGTAAAAGTTTTATGTATGACAAGCCCATGGGACCACTGGTAATTATTAAACTTGTTCTTAACTTAGTATTATTAAATTATAAACGTATATCAGTATTGCATAATGTATTTTATAAGTGTATTATATCAGTGTAAATAAAGTATTTTATTTTTTATTAGGCAAAATTTATTTTGTTTGTTTATTTTCAGTAAATTAATAATTTTTTAAATAATCTTTTCTTTTCTACTTTTCAATATGCTCGCGCCTCCCTCGTAGAGTTATCAAGCTCCCGTAGGGGGGCGCGCCCCACAATTTGAGAAACGCTGTATTAATCAATTACAGGTCCACATCATTATGCAACATGATAACTTCTCGGAAGGACAACTTATATTCTCTATAGGCAGTAATTCTTACTCAGTTGAACTAGGAAACGTGTTTGAATGGCAGCCATATTTTTCTTCGAGGTCTAATGAAGTTACTTACTCAAAATAATCTAAAGAACAAGCAACTCCAAAACTTCAAAACGGGATAATTCTCTCTCTTTATATAGTAGCTTGTCATTACAGTTATCAGACTAATCATTTGCATATTCCATCGTGAAAAATACCACTCAAGGAAAATTTCAAGCAGCTTACATGCTTCTTTCATGTTATTGCATTTTGCGGGTAGCCTTCAGCGTACAGTAAATTAACTCATTCCTACCTCATTGTTAATACACTTGATAGGATAGTTTCAAACAATACAATTATGTTTCCCTAATTGTTGAATTTTTACCCACATTGCACATTATGAAAAATGAAATGTACGTAATAAAAATACTCATTGATCTAGCCTGGCCTCATTGCAAACGGAGCTGTCAATGGCAGTCGTCTTAATGGACGTTGGCTACAAGCAACCAATTGAGGAGTAATAGTTCTAGTCGATTTGGATCCATGGTGTCCAGCACATGTTGTAAAATGGGGGCAAAAATGGTTTGCGAAGTCCTCCCTGCTTCACTGTGCTGTCCTCACTGCTTCTCGGTGGATGCAACAATTCACTCGTGCTAGCGTCTCTCTGGTCACATCAACACCCTTTAAACTTGCCATATTGATATTTCCAATTACCTTTATCATGGCCGGTGCACTGTGGGCGCCTTTATTGGATGTCTACTGAAATCTGACTTATGGTCCAACTTGCCCTTTTCATAGAGCACCTCGTAAAATCGACTGTCTGCTGTAACTAACTTCATTGGCAGCGATCTAGCATTTTCTTCTATTCTAAGTGTGACAAGGAAAAATGTTCACCCTGGCAGAAATAACGTAATTTATATTACCCCTCAGCGAGTTCCATCCCTTACATCAGGAGAGGCGAATCTTTTTTTGAGGGAGGGGGGGGGGAGAGAGTGCGTCTGTATCTGATAAAAAAATTATGCATGTCGCTTCCAGTTTCTCTGATGAACAAAAGATGGGAGGAATGTTCCTTTTAGATTGATTATGGGATTTTTTCTCAAATGGAACGCACTGTTTTACTCAAATTTTAGTAGTGGACATTTGAAAATAATATAATAACTAAGACAAAGAGCAAACTAAGGTTTTATTGAAATCAGTTCAGTTAGGTACAAAATAAGGATTAGTAACTTGAAACATTCAATTCTAAATAATTATTAAACAGTCAGTACTTGCTTAATGTGGCTTTTGAATTTGTATTTTATTTATTTGCCGAGTAATCTATGTATGATTAGTTCTAGGATATGCTAACAAAACTAGGTTATTTAGGTGCATATCAGTTACTTTTTAGTAATATATTTTGATTTCATTACGTTCATGATAGAAAACATTTGTCCACAAACATATGTTGATCCAAATCTACAACAATATATCTGATAGCCAAATCGTGTAAATTAAGAAAAATCCTAGTTTCCAAATTCAGTACAATTTGGTTCTCTTACAGTTGAAATAAGTTCGTTATATATATTTGCTTTTCAGTTTATTATGGTATTGTAGGTTAATAATTTCGATTTGGATTTCAAATAACAATTAACGTCAAGCGGGTAAATCGAAAAAGGATTTGAGAAAAGATCAGCAATTTTTTTTTTATCTTGAAAATCATCCAAGCTAGCACGGAATGTGTGTGTGAATTCTGCAAAAGGAATGTTAGATTTTAAAATCTAACATAGCTCGGAGCATTATAAACTTAGGTGGATAGTTCCTGTACTAATCTGAAATGTGTTGATATTTTTCGCCGAAATCGAGACAAAGAAAGCAAGTTTGTACGCAAAAGAAGATAGGTAAATGACCAACTAGGATAGGAAAAATAATATCTTTCCCCTGTAAACTTAAATTATTTAAATGTCCCTTAATGTTGGTAAAAAAAAGCTAAAATCCCGTATCCAGTTTTCATTCTCGATTAGCAAGCACTCACTGGATAGTGCACTTTATCTGAATTCTACAAACTCCCTCAAATTCCAAAATCTCAGGAGCGCACTTTCATTGGAAAGCCAGCACCTACAACAGCGAGGGAGCATTATCTACACGAAAATTTTCTACAGTAATTCAATTGGTTACATGTATTTAAAATAAATTTAGAAGTTCTTCTTGTCTGAAACAATTGCATTTCAATACAATTATAAAATTGATGCTTATTATTATCTTTTAAAATTTTATAATTTTTCAATGTCTTTGCGTGCCTCTGTTACAACTCCGCCTTGCTGCAGGTTAACCATCTTAATTAAGATATGCCAGAGAGTTGCGCATTTCACATAATTTGCATTAATTGGTGATATGCACCCATCCTGAAATCAGCATAATATTCTTGCCACTTCTTGATGTTGCATTTTCTATGCCACATAGTGCATATTTGGCTATTTTAACTACAACTATTAGATTGCCTCTAATCAATTATTTCAATTACAAAAAATTCATTTTTTCTATTTTCTTATGCTTTATATATGCTTGTAATTGTTAAAAATTAGCTTTGTTTAGGCTGTAAAGAGGAATTTAAGATATATTGGGAGATTTTAATGATTGCAGTAATTAATCCTATGTGGATACAAAAGCGGATAAAAAAAGTAACTAAAATTCTAGCATAAAGATCATACAATCATTTCGAATCCTTCTTTAAGGTAATTCATATAACCTCCTTAGACCCGAGACAACAATAAAAGCTTGATACTTAGTAAGAGATACTTAAATAGTTGTTTTAATCAACTATGATGTAGAAAAGTGCAATAAATTTTTTTTAATGTATAGAAGCTGGAAGGGGAGGGGGGGGGGTGTATCACATGTAAAAACATCAGGAACAAGACACTACAATCAGAATTTTTTTCAGTATTAAGCAAGATTGAAGCAATTAATTTAATCTTAAACTTTAATCACACAATGGATACAATTCATAAATTCAACATGAAAATTAAGTTTCATTGGCGTTTTAAGTACATATTAGTAGTAGTATTACAATAAAATTATTATTTATTTTCCTGAAATGCCTTGAAACCATTTCTAGTAGTTATAAAGCAAAGAAAAACCTTGCAGTACATTGTACAGTTGTTAAGGCCGAGCAATTCTCATTCTTCAAATTGAACTCAAATCAGAATCATCACGATTCATCAGCTCTAAAATTTCATCTGGTGTCAAATATTTCATTAAAAAAAGTACTAATTAAATAAAAAAATTATAAGAAAAAAAGGGGTAAAAATGAAAAGCAAACACCTCAACTAAAGATTTTAACTCAAGAAATGTTTTTATCAATCTTCAACCCCCCCCCCCCCCGAAAAAAAATATAGCTAAAGATTAAAAAAAAATTGACTTAAAAAACATGTTCATGAGTGATTGGGTCCCATTGTATCACAAGTGATATAAACAAATTTCACAAATCATGATGCTAAAAATTCACTAAAAATTTCTTTCTTTTTTTGTTTTTTTTTTGTTGTTAACTAGTAAAGTGTACATGAACAAAGAAAAAGCGTATTTAAAAAAAAACTTTAATATGTGTATATAAATAAGAAAAAAAATACTTACTTCGATGACGGGCACGCATCTTGTTTTGATCCAGAGACACTACAGAAATCGCTATCATGGACAGGTACTGCCATGTGTTGACTAAAGGAGGAAATCATATGAGGTATTTCACTTTGTATTTCATGTAATGCAACCAGTCCCAAATTTGTTTTTGCTGTTCAGCCTTCTCAAAAAATTATGTAACTTTTGTATCACGTGTGATACAAGGGAACCCCCCATAGTAGGTTATATTTAAATAACCCGAAAGTTTAGTAATATCTATTAAACAATACAAAGTACCAGAAGCTGTTGTCAGATGAAGTCTCTTAGTTAATGTAAGAAGACTTTTCTACTGTCCCCCTCACTTACTTTATTAGCAGCATTTGAAACTATAGATTGATGAACCTTTCAGCATTAACTCCGATGTTGTTTTGCAATCTTTTTCTAGATGTGTTACCTAATCCTAAATTATTTCTGTTGAAAATTTTTTCTGAAAGCCACTTTTTTCCCCATACCTTCAAAAGTATTTGCTTTTAATTTGAACACAAAATATTTCCACACACCGCAGTGCAAAAAAGTTTTAGATTTATGTATTTTGATTAGCTGAATGTTCAACAGAAGATCATTGACAATGTATCACACTATTCCTGAGTCAAGGTCAAATAAAGAAAATGTCACCAGAAATACCTCCCTCTGTAAGCTTTTAAACCCTCTTGTCCAATAATAATCAAAGCCTAGTTAAATTTAACGCGCAAAATTTTCTATTACACTGTATTGTGATTTTCCCCTTGAAAAATTCGAGTCTCAATTCCTCATTTTCGTTAAAAATTAATCTGGAGATTTATTTTAAACTATATATGTGGCGTCTAAGGATTAGTCTCTATTTCGCCTATCAGTATACTTTTACAATAATCCTGTATTCTTTAAAAAAATTTTAAGTATTCCATACTAACTTAACCTAAAATAGGACAGAATACAGTTTAATTGCTACACTAGATCTAGATTGTATCTAGGTCAATATAGCAACCTGTCGGTATAGCGGTTGTTGGCAAAGTAGCGAATCAATTTTAAACATATGCGCAGTAACCGTTGATAATTTACTAATCATAATTTACAGTAAGATGCTTTTTTTAATTATCAAGTAATTATTTGAAGGTGGTATATTCAACTACAATGTTGTTAGAATTACATGTGATACAAACCAGTGTTCAAATTCTAAGCAGGTTTTAATTGCGTGTATACAAGTTCTCAAACATGCATTCTAACCTTCTAAATAAAAAAAATCTGGGCAAGGTAATTGGTATTTTCATACATGTCACTGCTAGTTTCGACTGCCAGGATATGAACTATTGTTACTTAGTGAGAGATGAATTATTGGCTTTAGGATTGCAGATATTGTTTGAAATATCGAGACATCTGCAAATTAATTTCGACATAAAGTTTTGCTAAAAACAAAAACAACGAAATGAAATATCAACCGAAATACGTCACAATAGTGGTTCATAATTAAAGATCTCGTCATCCTCATACACATGCTCATGGACATAAGTTACACTAAGCAAAAGATATTTCAACCTGCCAAATAAAAATGAGTTTAAACTAAATGGGAAAAACAGGTAAATAAACAGACTAAAATAAAAAAACTAAATATGATTTATAATTAATACACACACAACATAAACGCTTTGTGAACAAACATTTCCACATCCATTTCAATTATGTAGTCTCCACTCTGAAAAAGTGATTTGGGACCAAAAGAAACAAGCAAAAAAGTGGCGCTGTATGGCGCGCAAAGTATCCCTGTGGGCGAGGAATTCCGGCGGGAGATGGATTGACAGTGCCTGCGGTGATAGAGCACAAACCGGAAAGAAATGTTTGACACCCGCAATTGATCGATGGAAGGGGGTGGAATGTAATTGCGCCACTGTATAAAAAGCCTCTCCTGAAGATCCATCAAACATCGCGATAACATAAAACCACATTAGAAATAGAGATCGTACACAAGAAAGAGAGATTTCTGATTTGCAGCATGATCTTTGATGTTCTAGTAGTTCTCGGCAACCAATTTGCTTTTCAAAGAATATGGGATGATTATAAATAGATTATAGTGATGAATTTCTGAGAAGTTTGGGACAACTGACTGAATTTTTTGTTTAAAAATAATTTATTTTAACCGATGATTAAAGGTAAGGTTTGAGGATATGTTATAAGGTTTTTCTGAAAAGTTCTTATGGCAAAATAATATGTAAAACTCTTAATTTTCATTTGGTTGACAAGTGGCTAGATTTAAATTAATGTATATTAGTTTTAATTATAAATATCTGAATAGATAGTAAAGTAGACTATAATGATATTTCTTTAAAATAAGCTAAAATTAGAAACGCAATTCTTTTAAAACATTTTCATAAAATTTGACAGAACGCCGAGGGAGTAAAAACACGAAACAACAAACGCTTGAACTATAAGCCTGGTCACGTAACAACTATCTTTAAAAGAAAAAAATGCTAACAAACTGAAGCATGAATGAAAAAGGGAAAATAATTCCAATTCCCCCAAAAGGAAATTTTTGACCATGTAAAAATTTAGTAATCGTTTATAAACATTAACTACATGTACTATATAAAAAAGTGGTTTGAAATTATCCCAAGTAAAGGGAATCATTTTAAATGAAACAGATGAACAAAATTTAGTTTTGAGCTTTCCACTCAAGAAATATTTCTCCTCCTTTTAACTGCTCTTGAAAATATTCTATATAAAAAAAAAATCTACAACGTCAAGTATCATAATTTACAACAATCATTGAAAAAATAGCATATCTTTTAAATTTGATTATTAAACAAAGAGGTTTTCTTATTACCTGAATCTTTCAGGTTCCTGAAATTACTCTGATATGGCTCTAAAAAGAATTTAAAATACTCGTAACAATTTTTAAATGTATGTTTATATATATATATATATATATAAATATAATCTTTAATTTTGTTCTAAATTGCCTTAAATAAGCTAAAGAATAAATAAAAATGTAACAAGACAGTTGAGTCAAAATAAGGTGGTCACATTAGAGAAATAGAAAACTTTAAACCTTGGGAATTAAAAATGTAGTGTTAAAACATGGTTTTTAAGACCATACAATCTCTTCCTATATCTGCTAGTATGACTGAGTTTAAATGGAGAGGAAATTGCGTGAAACGTTACTAAATATACTTTAAGAATATTAACATAGTATTAAATGGTTAATACTTAAAATACTGTAAGATATTATCCAATATCATATATCGAGTAAAGACATTGACTTTCATATCAAAGCCAGGAAACCAAAAATCTATATAAAAATAGTAAATGTTTTAAGAACGTCTACGCGTACATCAAAACATGAGTAAGAAAACAAATCTCATCGTATTCAAAAGAGTGTAACACATAAGGAAAAATTTATAAAATAATTTAAAACGAAATATATGTAATTATAGCAATGAAATATAAGAGCCACAAAAATTAAAATTTGTCATAAAAAATTATTGGGAAGAAAATATTAAGAAGTAATAAGCTAACAAAAAATAAAAATTAAAAAAAAAAGATAATAAGCTAGGGCGCCATTTGATAAACGTATGTGGGAATGAGAAATCAACCCTGGAGGATTAGTGACTACAACAGGAATGAGAAATAAAAGCCAATATGAAATATAAATTTTAAAAGCGAGTCAATAACACTGAACTTATAGAAATATATGTATAAAGATATTAAAAATGCATTACCTATACAAAACTAAAATTTTTTAACAAAATTAAAAAAAGGATAGTCAAGATCTAAACAATAATTAATAATTTGTTTACATTAAAAATTACGTCTTAATTATTACTAATGAAATACCGTTTCGTTGTAAATAATTAAGAATAATATTTATATTAATAGAAATATATATATATATGTTAGAATTTCAAAACAGTACCTTTTTTAATAATATTAAAATTAAAGATATCCCATTTTTATTAAAAATATAGTTATTTAATTTCTTTTTTCTCTAGTATGCAAATTTGCATCAAAATAATATATTTTGAGAGATTTAGTGTTTTTTTTTAATCATTCAAATATCTAGGATAAAAACCAATATTAAGAGTATATTTACGAGTTTTACTTAAAACAATTAGTTCATCCTTATCTAAAAATGTAAAAATATCATTAATAATATAACTATTTAAAAAAATGTAAGTATAAATTAGTTATACTATTGCTAGTAGGTTCACATTGTAGTAAACTTTTATTTAGTGTTCATGCAAGTGGCCACTAAATTCCTTTAATACTAACTGAATAAGAGCTTTAAATTTGTGGAATTTTATAACATTACTTAGATCATGGTTATTGTAGTTTTCTAAGATAACTTTATTTATGCATGTATGCATATATATATACATATATACACATTAATGACTAAGTCTTCTGGTATTTGCTAATTCATAATGAACCATTTAAAAAGCTGCTTTAAAAGAAATCTCAAAATCATTTTTAAAAGCAATGTGGTGGCTTAAAGTGTTGTAAAACTGTTAAACGATAATGATTTTTATTTCAGTGCATAAAAAATACTCCTGTTAAAATACTAAATTAGGACGGGATATATATATTCAAATCATTTACAGAAATACTGCACACAAATTACAATGTTAAAGTATTATAATTAAAAGTTCTTGCCCATACTAAATTTAAAATTGCACTACTCAACTACACTCATGTCCAAAATTAAGGTCATAAACATAAAATCTGTGAAAACTGAAGAACTATTTGCTGTGTTGCCACGAAACTTGGCACAGCGACGTATTACAATGTCAGAAAAATATAGCAACATAACAATATGGAAAAGATTTTAATTGGAAATTAAGATACAAGTCATATCAAGAAGTGTGAAATCATGAATCAGAGATAAGGCATTCAACTCGGGAAAAGTCTGTCTACTATGGAATGTGACCCCTGTGAACTGCTATACAAGCTTCACAATGAGCTTCCATTCTGTTAATTAGGGTGTCAATAAGTATTTGTGGCAACAAATCCCATTTTTCCAAAAACGGGACTTTTAATTCCTGGGGGGATCCTGGGAGCGAAGCTACCCAGAAAAATGGTTTTTTCTAGATCATCCCAAACATGTCCAATAAAATTGCAATCCGGAGACTTCGAGTGTCAATCCATACAGCAAATATCCACTCCTTCATGAAATTCATTAACACTGTGAGTTCTGTGTGACCGCGCGCATTATCATCCATAAAAATTTAGTCCTGGTCCATAGCATCCAAAAAACCTCACAATAGGCTTCCCGAATATCATCTCTATAGCGCTGTGAATTGACAGTACCCGCATCAAAAACGTACTGTAGTGTACGATTGCACAGTATTATGCCACCAAACACACGGACTCTTTTGCCACCAAATTTGTCGATTGTTATTACATAGGAGGGATGAAAGTGAGTTCCATTTTCTCTCCAGGTGAAGACTCGATGATAATCACTTTATCTGATACATTTCGACTCTTCACTGAAAAAAACACGTCCCCATTCTTGTGGTACCCATAACTGATGGTTTCAGCTACACAATATCTGGTTTTTCCTGCTGTATACATTCAAAGGGACGCACCAGACTGGTTGCCGGGCGTAAAAGACAATCTCTGCAAGACGGTTGTAGACTGTTTTCCTGGAAATTCTTCTCCCAGACACAGCAGCAAGGTCACGAGCAAGCTGAGGGGCCGTCGTCCGCCTATGTCGCCGTGCACTTAATGCCAAGTAGTGATCCTGTGCAGATGTCGATGTTCTGTGGCGACCTTGGCTGACTTTTCTGGTGACAGTACCACTTGTTTGGAATTGATTCCATAACCGGGAGACTACTTTTGAATCACTTGTAACCATTGATCCACCTCCGCTTGAAACTGGCCTGTTTCAAGCCTACCAACGTCTCTCCATCTCAAGGAATCGTCTAAGCCATTATAATGTCATTCTCACTGCAAACAAACTAACTTGTTTGTTTTAATGCAATATTCACAAAACTGGAGGCAAAATTCCCTTATGCTTGAACGGTCTCAATCCAGTATTTCTGTAAAAACTAACACTAAACAACACATTTTGCTAAATTGAAGGTTGATATTATACTAAACGTTCTTCAAAATATATAAAATACAAATTCTATCAGTTTTACTGGAGGTATATTAAAAAATTATGACAAAAAACATGTTAGTGACCTTAATTTTGGACATGAGTATAGGTAATCTTTAAAATTCCTATATTAAGCTTTTGGTAACAATTACGAAAGCAGTCATACAAAATTTGTAAAATTTAAAAAACGAGTATATGTTTCTAACTTTTGAGATTGAATTTTTTTTCGCCGAAAACTCATTTGGATATTGTATGTGCGCGTGCTTGTGTGTGTGTGTGTGTTCGGGTTTTATATTTGCTCCTATAACAGTAAAAATATATAAAATAATTTTTTTAGGTCATGGGAGAATATTTATGTAATTAATAAAATTTTAAAAGTTACTTTTTCTATGTAAGTGTATAATTGTCTCGTGATTTGAAAATTTCTTTAATGAGTTACAGTCATCAACGAATTATGCTTACTATAGTAATGATTTCTGTAACAAAAATCGATTTGAAAATATATGTTTGTGACTGCATAATAATAATTTGTACAGATAAAACATTACAAAAACTTTTCAAGGAACATATGAATCGCATAAAATGCAGAAACTATTATTTTCTTTCTTTCAACTATTGCTTTTTATTAATAGATATTTTTTTTAAATAATAATTTTTTTTTATTTCTATCAATTTGGAGGTTTTTTTTTAGAGTTATCTAGGAAAAATTGAGATTTATCCTCAGAATTTTGAATTTTTTTTAGTTTTTCGTTATTTTTTTAACCTTTACTTAAACTCACAACATTCTTCAGATAATATGAAAATTCAATCGAGTTTTGAATACTAAAATGCTCAACGGAATGAAGACCTTTCGAAAAAATTCAAAAGAATTCATGGGTTACAAAAATTGGAATTTCATTTGTACACTGGAATTCGTTTTCTTTGACCGTAATTCTTCACTGTCAGATGACTGGAAAGAAAAGCAACGTTTCATGACCTCCTTTAACTGAAAAGATAGAGACAAATTTTCGATTGAGTGAAATTTCACTTTTAAATCGAGAAATTTTTCTTTCATTCCCCTCTGTTCCAATCTTGGACTGGTACCAGTATCAGCAGGGAACTGTGTACCCAATCTAGGATGTGCCTACTATAAAATGCCGTAAAAGTCGAGGTGGGCCTGATTCATTCGAAATTGTTTTTGTATGCAACTTCTTTTAACTTCGTGAAAAAAATTGTCTTTTGATAGATTTCTGTAAACATATTTTTTATTCTAATACTGGACATGGATTTAGAAAAATCTGAAACATAGCTTACTCGTAAAATACCGAGATAATTCAAGAAATCTTGCTTTATAAGACAAGTTAATATATGGAGAGAAAAATAAAGACCAATCATTGAGAAATTTTAGGAAATATTTCCTGTATGAAAATCCTTATGTGCCGTTTCATATAAATGAAGACTTCAGTTTCCTGTTCAGTTTAATTATTTCCAACTTAACTTCTTATTTGTCTCGGAAGGGGGAAATTACACATTCAAGTTTTATTTTCAGCATCATTTAGGTATATAATAAAAAAAGTATTACTAATAAGAAAAATTTGCATTGTATATGATACTTGCACCTACAAAATCAAGATAGTTTCAATTCACATTTCAAATTAAGTTGAAGTAAATTTCTGATAATTCAAGTTTTGATTTACAAAACTTTTTTCTGACATTACTTTTCTGATAACTATATCGTTGTAAATATATTTTGTAGTTAAGATAACATTGCTTGAAATTTTTACAGAAATAGTACCTTGGAAATCGCCTGTTTTTGCTAAATAGTATGTAGTAAATGTATTATTTTTTATTCGCAAAGGAAAATAGAACATTTCATAATATTCATAGAAATAATAATAGGAATGAGAAATATTTTTAGTTTACTGAAATATTATTTTCTCAATTTTTAAAGATATCAATAAAAGGTTAAATTGTATCTACTGTACATTCTCCTTCTATTTCCAAATTAATTTTTGATAAATTCCCAGATGGAACATTCTAGTAATATTAGCGAAAAACAATTAGTTCTAGCGAAATAGTCATAAATTGATAGGCATATTCTTAAAATTATTTACCACGAAAAACTCGACACTATAATATCTATTTTATATTTGAATCACATAAATTTCCTACTTATATATACAACTTTTTTGCGCTTATTTGAAGCAACACTTAAAAGAAAAAGATTCTGGTTTTTGTAAATATTTTATTGGTGCTTTTTTTTTCCATTTGAGAATGAACTTCTCTCTTATGATATTGTAATCTACTTATAAGCTAATGGTAAAGATCTTGACATTATTACTGAAGTGTTAATTACAAAATTCGAAGTTAGAGGAAAGTAAGTATTTCTTAAAAAAATCCTACTGCAATTAACATGATATAAAAAGGAAAATATAATTTTTGAATTCTAACTATATGAAATAACTTTTTTCTCCTCATAAGTATTCCCTTTGATCGTTTTTCATTCTTAAACTTTCTTAAAAGTTTTCTTTCGATAAATAAATTTTTAAAAAATCTTTCGAGATCTAAGAACTCCAGATTTTAATGCCAAGATCTAAAGGGAAGGCGTTTTGATTTGACTCGAAGTAAATATCATTTAAATATTTTGCAACTAAATGGAAGAAAAATAGTTAGAGAATAAAATTACTCAATCAATTAAGAATAAATTATTAAAGGACTTTTAGATAGAAAGAGGTATCCCTTAACTATTTTACAAATACATGCGCTGCCCATCCGGTATAGTGGTTAGCGACGCTGACTGCTGTGTCGTAGAGCCTGAGTTCGAATCCCGGGGAAGGATGTTAGTTAATGTGTAGTGCCCCTTCACGGCATAGGGGTGCTCTAAATAGCCATTCGAGCCGCAAGTCCTCTCATGAGGTTGGTGGAAGGGGAATAGAGGTGGGAGGTTCCTAGCCGTCTCCAAGGTATTTTCACTTAAAATTGGGGTAGAATCGAGCCAAAATGTACTGTCACCCGCATGGTACTCAAGGCTACAGCTAATGACAGGTGTACAATTTAGCCCTTTACCATGGTGAATTTCGTGGGCCACGATCTGGTCGATCAGATCGCATTAGTATTAACAACAAATACGTGCAGCTAGCATATGCTTTTTTGTACAAACCTAATTATTAGATTTTATATAAATACGTTAAAATGAGATACATCAACTGATTATAGAGTTAAAACAAATTTAATTTTTACATTTGTTTTATATTTTAATTTATTAAATGATTTAAGAGAAATATAATTTTAGAAGCTTTTGATTTTCACTATGAATTGATTGATCAGCCCCTTATGCAGTCAATTGCTTTGCCCAAAATGTTCCAAAAAAGGGCACATTTTTTACTTATAACTAAACATAATAATTAACAGAATGCGAAAATGGAAGAATTTAATTTTAATTTTCTATTTTAAAGCTTTCAATCTTTTTTCTTTTTTTTTAAAATTTTTATAATTGTGACACAAAACCCCTAGATGTTGGCTTTTTATAAATGGACTCCGTATGCTATGAAGAATGTTTCATGTATCTTAAGAGAACTTTTCTCATACTTACAAAAATTTCATGTCCGTACCTCTTTTTCAAATGGTTGAGGATTCTGTGTGTATATGCACACACAATTTAAAGCATGGTGTAATACTAATTGAAGTCTTACTTTGCAATGGAGACAGATATAATATCGGCTTTTTTTAGAATTATCTTTAAATTAAAATGTCTTCTCAAGCTACAAATTGCATATTGCCTTCTCAATCTCTGTTCTTTATCAAATATTTTCAAGAACCTAAATTCCTGCCTTCACCTCAAAAGAAAATCCCGGATAAAAAGTATATCAGTACCATGGGCAAACTACATCTCATAAAAACACACTAGCACTAATAATCTCACTTTAAAAATTAAAAATATGTGCAAATCAATGATAGAAAGAAGAAAAGAATTGTGTCATATAGCGGACGACAAACCAGTTGTGACCAGATTTCGGTAGCCCGCACGGTGTACGGGCAAACCAGTCAAGGGATTAATTGTTTAAAAACGTCATTCTTAGAAGCAACACAAAGGAGATGGGTAACAAATCTCATAATTTTGAATCAGATTCAAATGACGAGAATTGGTACCAGATTCTTCAAATTTTCGCACCTCACAGTTGTGGAGACTTTCAATTTTGGCACATTTTGCGTGCGTAAGCTTCGGTACCTGACAGTTATTTAGTGGCATCGGGACACGAATCCATGATTTTATTTTACAATGTCAGCCCCGAGCTTGGCTACTACAGCTGCATTTTTAAAAGAGAAGCCAATTATTACCACAAAAGATGCTTTTAGAATTAGTCATCCTCCCCTCTTTATTTTATCTTGTCAAATATATGTTTTATGCGTTCTTCAAAAAAGGATGTTCCTGTGATCTTTTAGACACATAGTACAATTCACATGTAAAATGGAATTGGTTCTAGAGCCTATTTCTCAATTTTTTAAGCAAATATTGTCTATTTTACCAATGAATTAAAAAGAGTTCAAAAAAAGAGTTAATTCCAGTTTTATACATAACTATAAAAAGCCCAAACTTAACTCCACTCCTCTTTAAAAGATTATTAGATTATTTTTCTGAAGGTGTCTAAAACTTTGCAAAAGTTCTTCAACTAACCGGCACTTAATTTCTTAAGAATCCCTTAAAAATTAACTGAATAAATTCTCAATAAATATTTTTTTCTGCAATTTAATCATTAAAAATGCTTTCTTTATGAAATTTAATAAAAAGAAAAAGAAATTCCCCTATTTTACATGGCATAATTTTTAAAAAGTTTTTAGACATAACCTGAAGATAATATATAAATAAAATTTTGTCTTCTTTTAGACATCTAATCAGTGTACATTTGTATGTTTTTGTGTGTATATATATTACTTTTAACAACATTGCATTAGAATCCGATTGTTGGTAACAGATCACATAATTCTATGCCATTGCCACATGATGAGTACGAAATTCGAGCTGGATGCTATCCACAAAGATTCTGCATCATGAAGAATTTATTCAGCTATATAATTTTTAACGAGTCAATCCAATCCGCCAGTCATGGAACTTATCACTTAGTCATCAACAAGCATTTTGGTAAACGGAACCGAATTGAACTAAATTGGCCTGGTTATTTAAAATGTTACCAAAATATTTACCGTGTATTTCGGCTAACAACTCCCAATTATACTTTCAGATTTCAATTTTAAATTTTAGGTATATTCGTCGTATAACTGTATAACTGTCGTCAGCTGTATAATTTTTAACGAGTCAATCCAATCCGCCAGTCATGGAATTTATCACTTAGCCATCAACAAGCATTTTGATAAACGGAACCGAATTGAACTAAATTGGCCTGGTTATTTAAAATATTTCTAAAATATGTACCGTGTATTTCGGCTAATAACTCCCAACTATACTTTCAGATTTCAATTTTTAAGTTTTAGGTATATTCGTCGTATAACACGCATTTTTTTTCGAAGTGCTGACATGCACATGTCAATTATCTTGTCTTTAGAAGTCTAGAAATAGTGTGTAAGTAGATAATTAAAGCCCAGAAGGGGAAAGTAATCCTCACCTAATTAAAAAATCATGTTAAAAAAGGATAGTATATAAAACAATCTAGGTGGAATGGAAGATGAATATTTATTTGTGATGCGAGTAACAGTGATGGCACAAAAAAATTAAACAGAATTCAAAGATGTTCTTGAAGATATAACGGAAGATGAGAATATGATGATTATTTCATGTTATCCATTCATGAAAATTCGTAAGCAGTGGTGCATACAAGGGGAGTGTCCTAGGAATCCGTACACCACCCAAAGTCCTTGAGTTTTTTCGATTGATGATAATCATATATATATATATATAACGTAAAATTTAATTAAGTTCTTGTAATTAACAATTTATTTTATTAATTAATACTAATTATTAATTCAATAATTTATTTTACCGTTTTTTGTTAACAAAATCAGAAGAATCGATTGGTGTTGTCTTGAGGTATGATACGAGTTGGGAGACTTTCGACCATGGACCCCCCCCCCCTCCCCTCTAAAAATTTTTTGTGTGCGCTGCTGTTCGCATCATAATTTATTCCGTGTCATTTCTTATAAATATAAAGTATGTATTTACATGTAGAAATCTAATTTTTATGCTTATCTTTTCTTTATTTTTAAGGCTGTTATTTTTATATCCGGCTTGTATATATATAACACACACCTGTAAATGTTGACCTTATTTTTTCTGTTAAAAGGGCGCGTTATACGCTGGACTATACGGTAGGTTTTTTTTTTCATATAAAAAACGTTTATACAATTATTATATATAGTCCGTACAAATTTGTAAAATCATTTACCTACTTTGAAGTCTAATTACTGACACGAATTACGGACTTTGCAAAGAAAGAAAAGAAATCTTCCAAGAAACATCTCACCAAAAACTAGGGAGGTGCTAAGAACTGCACCAACCACCACCAACACCACCCTCAAGGCACGTAAAAAAATATATGATGGATGACACCCACTATCATTTCCAGCGTTACGATAGGGAGCCCATGAAATATTCCCAAAACTTTTTTTAACAAGGTCAGAAACATCTCGATATCTGCCCCAGCGGCCCTTATTCGTGGTTGATGCTCCTTTCCCCGTGGAGAAAAGGGAACGAGGGGAAGCGATTAATTTTTTCCATTTTTTTTTCTATTTTTTCCACTTTTTTTTCTCTTTAGAGGGTGATAACATTTTTTGGAAAGAAGGAGGTCGTGTAGTATCTGTCAGTGTATAATTACGTACAACCCGATGTGTGGGAATCGAGACCAGATTTAAATGGCACTGGAAAATGATTTTTGCAATCGTGCTTTCGGTATATGTTAAGATGGTCATTAAATCTCATTAACTTGGAGAATACTCGTGCAGATATTTCTTACTTGATTTTCATCTCACAAACATAAGTTATCGAGATCAGTTTATTTTTGGAAGGATAAGTGCTATCTCCAGGAAAAGTTATACTAGGTAATTAATCCACACAAAGGAAGATTATATTTTTAAAACAAATTAATTTAATTAAGGTATCTAACTGCGTTCGGAACCATGATTTTGAAAAAGTGAATCATTTTCTGAATATTTAATGTCACCTGGATTAGAAAATGCACATAAAATTGTATTATGAACTTTATGGCAATAAAAAGATTATTTAAAAATAATGTTTTGCAAAAAATAATGAAAAAATTACATATTTTGAAAACAGTCCCCTTTTACGAAAAATGCTTCGTTAATAATAATATTGTGCCTATATATAACTAAGATTTCTGTACAGAGCCTGAACTAGGATTTTTGAACTATATAATTTAGAAGTGGATTTTTATTCATATTTATCATCGAAGGAAAGAAATAAAACAAAAACACAGGTTAATTTTTAAATTTATAGTAACTGTGTAGGTTATAAAAATTCTTTAAATTCCTTTAAATTCCTTTGTAGTGACTTTTTAGCTAAAAAAATATAAGCAAAATATTATTATTACAAAAACATTTTTCATAAAAGGAGAATGTTTTGAAAATATATGTAATTCTTTATTTATTATTATTATTATTATTTTTTTGTTGCTAAAAAGTTGAATTTGAATAATTTTTTAGCGTAATAATAATCTTAAAACTATTTTATAAGTTTTTTTCAAATTCCTGTGATACTAAATATTAGTGGGGAAAAAAAAAGAAAAGTTTGTGATTTATACGGTTTTTTTTTTCCTTCTAAATCATGGTTCCAGACGTAGTTGGATACCTTACTGAATTATTGATCATACCTGGAAACCGATTGCAGTTTGGCTTGTTTTAACGCACTAAAGCTGTAAAATGGTCTAATGTAGACGGACCTCGTAATTTGGAGTCATTATTAAATAACGAGGACAACATTCGAATAGGTAAGTTGTTCTTCAAAACTTCTGCATCAAGCCAGGCGAGGCCATAACTTTAAATAATAAATCTAATGTATGCACAAGCAGTATCAACCATTATTCCATTCAATGATATTTCTTGGAAAGATTTCTTTCATTCAAAAATAACGAAATATAAGTATAGCTTTTAGATTTAGGTATATTATTAAGCTTAATAGATGAGCATTACTCCAAAAACAAAGTGTAAAATATAAATAAAAATGTTTTGGGAGTAACTAAATATTATGAAGAAATGCCATACTATTCTAAAATTTCAGAGTCAGGAATTGTTTTATAATATGGTGTCATATCTATAATGTTTGAATTCAGCAAAATGTAATGAAATTAAATATAATAAACTCCACTCTATATGGTATGGTGGAGAAGAGAAAATAGAGCAAAAGAAAAAAAATCAAGCAGCTCAAACGAAATGACAGGTTTTGGAATGATATGCAATGCATAATTGTAATGTTTGCTAAAAATTAAGCAATGACAAATTTTTAAAAAATTGCATTCACGAAGTCATAAACAACTCTGTGATTGAATATCATAGTTTGAAGTAGAGCTTTTCTCATCTTTCTTAATTCAACATAGCATGTAAATATATGTATATATATGTTTTTAATACTGAGTCACATTTTTTTTGGAACAAAATGGAATATTTTGATCAGATTGAATTTTTTGGAGCATATTAAAAAATTATAGGGAAATTTGATGGATTCTTAATAGCGAGATATGTTTGTTTCATAAAAATAATATACTCGAATATCTCATTTATATCCTATGTCTCAATAGGATGTAAAAGAGCTGTACATTATATTTATGACTGTCTTGGATCTTAAACAAGTCGTAAGGTTTTAGAAGGAATTACCAATGGATATCGTACTAATATGCCTGAGGATTTAATGCAGCAAAACAGATAGTTCTAAAAATTTTTAAACTCCTAATAAAAGCTATTTTGATGTAGTTTATTAAAATGTAAAATATTTGCCTTTTTCCCACTACTTTGATGTTCACACGAACTTACGTGGGATTTCAAGTAGACTTGTAGAAATATGTATTGTGGACACAAAATTTTATCATTTAAGAGCTTATCTTTTTACTTCTTTGACAGTGTAGTTGCTTTTAATAATCAATTTAGATTAACTCGAGCCAGTGTTAAGCACATTTTAACATAGGTAATATTTTTTTTTTAATTCTTAAAGTGGCTGTGTAACAGTTCTTGGCTTGGTTGTTCCGTTTAAAAGAACAATTTGTTCTGTTAAAAATGTGGGAGAGTCACATTAACGTCGTATTATAAAGCACTAGGGCTATTGACGATGGACCTCGTAATTTTGAACCATGGCCAAGTGAAAAGACGACACCTGAGCAGGCACCCCCTCTCCTAACTACCAAACCAATGGGTGGACGTTCAGCCTTGACAGATTTAACGTTAATCGGCCCCTCTACATGGCAGATCTTCAGTGACGCAAGTGGTGTGGTATTAATATTGTACGTTTGGCCATTGCTGTATTTAGAGTTGTCCGTGTCCTTATAAATGTTAGAACTTAGGTGTCATGTCTTAATTTTCGGAGAGCCCATTTCATTATTATGATTTTTACTAGTTAAGTATTAGTTTCCAAATGTTAAAGAACAATTTATTTTTTATGTCTAATTTGAAAATGAATGAGAATAGAAACAAGGCATTTGAGAAGGCACTAAGCAATTTCTTGTTGAATACGACAAATAAGAGAATTTGGAGAAATTGTCGCAAATTTAGTACGACGAACATGGTTTTTAACATAAAAAGTAATCAGCAGAAAAATACCTTTTTGGAAAAACCAGTATATCACAATTTTATGCGGGAAAAATGTCGAGAAAGCATTACAAAAATAAGTTATAATAAGGAATGTGCCCATCCATAACTGCAATACACTGGCAGCATCGACTTCCCGTGGAACCAATTAAGTTGTCGGACACCGAGTCGGGAAGCGAAGATAAGAAATGGAATAATCCTTGTCCCAACACTTTTCTCTCATATACATAATCGAAAAGTAATTGTAAAACAACACCATATTAATGAAATCCTCCGTTTTGTCCACAGACCTCGTTAAGAAGATACCGAAATAATGGACGGCAAAAGTTAAAGTATGTAAAGGAAACCATGGATGGTTGAAGAAACTTAAGAGAAAAATTTACACCAACAGCGTTGGGCATGGTAAAGCAGCAAGCTCAGACACAGTGGCAGTAAAAAATTTCTCGATCATCAAGAAACTTCTAAGTCTCTGCGTAATGCCCGCCACAACATTTTTTATTCGTGACGAAACAGGTCTTCTTTAGAAAAGATATCAAAGTGTGCCTTTATAACAGCTTCAGGAAATGCGTTACTTGCTCTCAAGCCAATGAAAGACTGTCTCACGCTGCTATTTTGGGCCTTGAAAATGTGGTGTCTTGGAAATTTTTTTAATCCGCTGCTTACTTACCATTCAAAAACTCCACGAGTCTTAATTATGTAAGTGTAAAGTTCAGAAGATTGGGCTAAATGTGATATAGAGGTTAAACAGCATGACTTGAGTGACAAGCAACATTCTTAGTATGTACTCCTACGAAACGAATCGCCCTCTCCATGTGTTGCTTGTTATGGAAAATACACCCATCCATTCTTCAGGTCTACGAGATCACTTTCTTACAGAATTTAAAATTATCAAGTTTTTCCTCTACCTCATAATACCACCTAGTCACTCCACCTTATGTGTGTATCAGTAGGTAACTTCTAAAGGAAACTCTACATTAAAGTATTTTCGAGAGTATTTTTTAGGTGACTAAATGTGTTACTCTCACTCCCAGAGTTTTGAAAATATCATTTCCAAATTGTTGTCTACCTCAAGATGATTGATTGAACATGCGTGTAAAGGAATTGTCAAGAGAACATCTACTTCTTCTTGTAAGTAACTTTGATTGGAGAGCATTGTTGAATGTGACTTTACAGAATCTGAAACTGTATCTGGGGGGTTTGTAGCTAACGAAATTGTGTTTTCGATCAAGATGATAGGGTTAGAAGTGGCTGAAAATGATACCGATAAGCTTGTGGAAGATCATAATCAGAAACTGACCACTGAAGAGCTTATGGAGTTGCATTGTATTTCACAGAAAGAAATTCTAGAAGAAAGCTAGTTTATATCAGAGGAGGAGGAAACAACAAAGCAATAGACTTCTGACGTTTTAAGAGAAATGCTGAAACGTGGGTTGATTGATTGATTGAATTTTATTACGTCATTCCTTGCAACAGCACGATGGCTCTGAAGCATGGAAAATTGTTGCATCGTACATTAAAAACTATTACCCTAATAAGGCAGAGTTATGCTAGCGTAGTCACAGTCTATTTTCAGGGAGGCATATTCGAAAATCCATTAGTAGTTTTAATGTTTACTAATTGTTCAATTGTCTTCAACTTTAAACAACAGATATTGAATAAAATAATATAAAAGTTTAAATATAAATAATTAGAAAATAGATTAAAAATCAATTATATAACTCTTTAAGACCCAGCTCTCACGATTGTGCGGGTTAGACATTCTTATCCCTTTAAGACCCGAAATATATTTTAATCTTTAAATATTAAATTTTTCTGGTTGTTAACACTATATATTTATCCCAATGACACTGGAAAAAATAATTTAAAAAAAACTTTTGTTACCTTTCTGGAACGCAGAATGTTCCAGCACGAATTTGACAACTGGGTCTTAAAGAATTATTTTGTTTGTGAAGGGATTTGACCCCTACTCACCCCAGGAGCTACCACTGCTTGCAGATATTTGTAAAAACCTAGTTCACACTTGAAAAAAGGTTAATATTCAATAACACACAAACAATAGATTTCAACTCTAATGATACCAGTTACTGAATGAAACAACGACCTCTGACTTTTTCTAGATCTGTTCGTGCTTAAATAAGAATTTCTTCTAAAAAAGTTTTACAGGCATAATGTTTTATCAGTGACTGGAAGAAGGTTTCAAATTATGATGGATTTATAAATCGCATTAATTTATTGTATTATTATTAAACTTTATTAATAATATTTTATCATGAAACCCTATGTTCATGTAAGGGACATCTGAAATACATTTCTTTCTTATAGACTCATTTACGGACCTCGGTTGGGAAACACAGCTGTAAGCATCTAAACCAGTGCTTCTCAAACTTTCAATGTTTGCGACCCAAATTTCAATCATGATTTTCATCGCGCCCCCTCCATACAATAATAATGTATTGAATTCATCACAATAATGTACTTAAAGCAATAAAACGACAAGATTTAATACTTATCTTGATAATTTGTATGGTTTATAATTAAACCATAACAACATAAATTGTATGGTTTATAATTAAATTATGTTGTTACTAATGCCATCTGTCTGACGTAGTCAGATCGAGGCCCACGAAATTCATCATGGCAACGGGCTAGATCTACGCCTGTCGTTAGCCTAAGCTTTAAGCCCCCAAGAAGGTGACAGCACGATTTTGCTCACACAACACGATGGATGGTGACAGCATTCGGACCCACTGATTTAACGAGCACGTTCTCTGTGTGTACTCGGCGAGTATTTGGTGGCATCGGGCATCGAACCCAAGTCTTCCGGTCTGGAGTCCGGTGCTCTAACCACTAGGCTACCCACGGCCATTAATACAAATTATAATTAAACCATACAAGCTATCACCAGTAAATATTAAACTTTTGTTCTGAACTTAGTATTGATAAATTAATTAGTAAATACATTGTGCAACACTGATACAGTTTATAAATGTAAATGTGTATTTTACTTTTTGTTATGTCAGAATGTATTTTGTTTTGCTTTATTTATGTAAATTAATAATTTTTTAAAAAATCTTTTATTTTCGACTTTTTGATATGCTTGCCCCCCCCTCCCCTATGTAAAATTATCACGCTCCTCAGGGAGCACGCCCCAAAGTTTGAGAAACGCTAATCTAAACTATTTATTTCTTTAAGAACCAGCTCTTTTCTCATACTATCCGTCTGTTCCTTTCACTTCTCAATCTGTTCTATAAAACGTCTTCTATCTTTTTCGTTATGACATTGAATATTTAGCTAAATTCACACTTTTTGTCATGCATTTAACAAATTGAAGATATATATCATAGAGAAAGGGTGAGCAACTTGTTTTGCCTCGCAGATCACATTGTGGGAGCGGAGTATACAGGAGGACCACGCCTTTTTAAAGTTATTGCATTTATTATAAAAAACAATATATTATAAATTTAATAAAATAGCGGTAACGTTATTCAATTTATTTATTGTTCTAATTGCATATTATCAAAAGCCACACATGCGCATTTAATTTTAGAATCTGTTTAACGATACAAATGTACCCGATCATACTTTTTTTATAATTTTTTTAAAATCAGGAGTGAGGATGCTTGTTTAATTTTCACGACAGGCTGCAAGTTTATATCATTGTGTTTTACTTGCATCTATATTTACTCTTGTTGATCTTCATGCAAGAAAAACTTTGCTCATAAATATATGTCAACTAAAATATAAAGAACAATTCCCCAGCAAATTTCTTCATTCATGGAAATTTTTCAGCTGACAAAGATTTTAAAAGTCAATGACATAGCATTAAACATTTCCTTCACACCGTGATCTGACTGTAAATCAATAAGTTCAAGTTGTAGTTCCTCAGGTGCTGTACCAATATATGCAGCAATCGGATAACAGAATAAATTAAATTTTCTTACTATCTTGAAATCTTGTGACTCCATCCTCAAAACTCCCAGAGGATCTCTTAGAAGAAACACTTTGGTTTTCCTTATAAAGTGATTCTGTTTTCCTAATAGTAAAAGATACAAGACGAATCTTTGATCATGCACGGGAAAGAAATCTTGGTTCAAAACGGGTTTTCTATCTTGACGAACCGCTATTTGCCCACTCCTGTCATCGAGTATCGTAATGAAATAATTATTTTTCCATATGTACATATTAACACTTAAAGAGTTTATGTTTGTGAACCAGAATTCGTGTGTACAATGTGTAACGAAATCGTGTAAGAAAACAAAAAATTAAAAATAGTAGGATTTGTCACTCATAACTAAGTAGGACTTATTACTCGTCTTAAAGTTAAAAAAAATAGATAAATGAAGCTATATGATTTGAGTGATATGTAAATTTTTCATGTAATTTATTTTTACATTTCTAACATTTTGAGACATCAAAAATTTGACACCCTTCACATAACCACAATTTACAACTCTTTAAATATATTAAAACAATAAAGTACTGATCAATATTAACATGAAACACGAGGGTGTAGCTACCGCCACATCAGCCGTATCAATGATACTGGGTCCCTAAGCTACAGGGGGCCCAAAATGTGTAAAAAAAATCGTAGAATATTAAGGAGAACAACAAAGGGCCTCCAAGTAATTTTTTATACAGGGCTCATTCAGGACTAGCTACGCCAGTGATGAAACATTTTACAACACAACAAATTATAAATACAAATTTATTTTTATTAAAATGATATCTCTCGTTTTTATTTTTTATTGAAAATTCCATTATATATATTGTAACATATTGAGGTAAGGTGAGATTAAAAAAAAAAGAGTTAATTTGATAAAGATATTTATTGAAGCGTCTACAGCAGTATGAGAGATTAAGATTTCTTAAACTGCTGTATTAAGACATCTTAAGTAGCTAGTACACAGCATACGTTGCCAAATGCTCGTATAAATGGTAATCCGTAACAAATATATGTGCATAACTCACAACCTCAAAACCTTGGCGCAAAATGAACGACTGATTGTATGTTTTTGACTAAGCGAATTATGAGGATGTATGCTG
The DNA here is from genome assembly GCA_019973975.1 of Trichonephila clavata. Classification (NCBI taxonomy): domain Eukaryota; kingdom Metazoa; phylum Arthropoda; class Arachnida; order Araneae; family Nephilidae; genus Trichonephila; species Trichonephila clavata. The sequence continues at coordinate 54,241 of BMAO01036758.1, read as the reverse complement.
ATAGATCTAGACAAAGATATGGACACAACATAATAATGCAGTCTGGCCACTGTTGCCAGTTGGCATGCAAATCGAATTTACCAGTTTTCGGAGAATATGTCCGGGAATAATATTTGACGATTAAAATGATCCAGATCACGATCTTATTGAGGTCGAGCTCCCCTGTGCCCAAGCCCAGCTAACCCATGCCTTAAAACGTCCTTAGTTTGCAACTATTATTTACAAAATTTACATGGATAAAACTACGGGAATTTAGACAGAGGAGGCGACAAGCATACGTCTAAAGTTTAGTTGAGTCTCTTCGTAAGAAATCTAATCCCTTGGGCGTATCGTAGCGGTTTTTTTTATCTTCTCAAAAATTCCATTTCAGATTCGGAATCCATGTATACTGTCGGAATAACGTCAAAAATGAAAAGGGTTTTGCAGAGATACGTAGCTATATATAATTTTTGTAATGTCAAGGGAAGTAATTTTCTTTCTTTCTTGGAAGTAATTTAACAAATGAGTACATCAATTCATCAATTATTTTTACCATACCTATTTTGTCCAAAACATTTTATTCTGTATGTAATATGTCCATGTTGTTCAATTTGACTTTTCTCCCACAGTACTTCTTGAATTATTTTTAACACGTTTTAAAACTAAAAAAGATCATTCACCTGATGCATTCGATTTTCGGTATTGTTAAAAATATTTTCAAAAGTTTTTCTAAATTAGGATTTCTCTTGAATCTCGATAAATTTCTAGCGGGGGTTTCATTATATCTCTGTTTTCTTTTCATTTCTTGTTCCAAGGTAGCGTGGTTGGTTTGTCGCTGGCCTTTGCACTCATCAAGCTTGGGCCCCTACCAGGGCTGGAGGCCCCTGGCAACCGCCAGGTCCGACACCCACTTAATCCGCCACTGCCTCTGATGTGTACAACACTAAAACTTTATGGATAAAGATGATAAAAGCTGCGATAGAACTACCTGTTGATATATAGACTTTCGCCAGGAATTACTGCTAGTTTTGCTTTTTTTTCTTTCACGAAACTCTTTTCCTCTTTTTACATTTGTTCTATGCTACCTGACCAGACTTTATTGTGATTCAATGGAAATAAAAATTAATAATATAAACTTAATGCATCACCAACAGAAGTCAATGTGTTTGCTTACAAGAAGCTATCCATAGCGATTCTGGAACGAACGTTAGTGACATATACACAATGCCCTAGACACTCCCGTAACGGGAAGAGCCATATAATGGGGTGAGTTTATTCGTTGAAAACGGCACGTTTTTTTTTTTGAATTACATAAAAACTACGAAAATACGCCATGCGAGTTCGTTACCCACCAAAGGTACCCACTTAATGTCACCAATACCTAAGCACCTTTCGTCCATAGCAGCAAGATATACTTTTGATGCACAATTCTCCCCTAGCAATGGTCCAACTTTTTCACGGATATGACGCAAGTCACGTGGTGTACCCCCACCACTCTTTTTCCCTCCCGCTTGCTATCTCCTCACTATGGCGACGTTTCGGGGGGATGGGGGAATCACTACTTCCGTTCGCTTTTTAACTGTTACGCAAAACTGGGTAAATTTCCCATTCACTCCCATCCGCAAAGAAGTTTCCCTTCAAAAATAAAAATAAAAATATATCCTCACTTACTGAATATGCAGTCAAGCAGGAGCATAAAAGAGAATGTTAGGATCCGTGCAAAGTCAAGTTTGGGGCCCCACAATCTGGATCTTACAAAAGGATTGCAAAACCATAACATAACATATACTTTGGGTTCCCTAGAATCCTAAGCCACCCCGCGATGCGGAGAAGGAGGGGGGGGGGAGGCAGCATTTTAAACAAGCATTAAAATTTTTTTTGAAAATAAATATTTTTGTACAAAATAATTTAAATTAAGATGCTGCTTTTTCTTGTAAAAAAACTAAAAGTGAGTCTTTTTAATGCTGAGAGGGAAATTCTCTACGAGGTTTTTATTTAATGCTTCTATTTCTTTCTAAATATTTCCTATTCTCTGCCTGCCTCAAAAGTTCACTAACAACTGCCAATATGTTTGTAATTTTTAACCACAGGTTAGAGGATGAGCGGCATTCTCTCTAATAAAGACTCTCAACGATACATATACAGTACATCAGTTCCTTTACGGAACAGATCGTAACAGGACTTGAATTCGCAGCGCAATGGAAAATTTCCGTTTCCAATTTTGGGATCAACTTGACTGATATGCCTGATACACTTTCTTTGGATTGGTTTCATTTGAAAGTGTTTCAATAATTTGCAGATGAATCGTATGTTGAAAAATCCAAACAATCATTTTTTTTTAAAGATTTCCAATGTTTGGGACTTCTGATCCAAAACCATTGAATTTCGAGAAAGTTAATAGACTTAATTAAAGTTAATCAATTTTTTAAATTCACTTCTGATATTTATTGATGCAAATTAATACATGCATAGTGCAAAAAAATTTAAGATGCTGAAAAACAAGAACGAAACTTTTTATTTGTTGAGGTGTCATCAAGCGACGAAATATTTGTAAAATTACTTCTGCGTACGTCATACATCTCAACTTATCGGTGTAAATATAAATAAAAACATTTGCATTGATATATTTTCATGCGAAGCTATTTTAAATTTTAGGTGAGTTTTAAGCTTACATTTCATTCTGTTAAATGATATGGCAGTTCAGTAAGAATTGAAAGACATATGACATATATATAGTGCATTTCCAGTTACTGGTACTTATTTGCCATGCTTAGAATGTGTAATGTAACATTTCATTACAAAATGAAAAACTAATAGCGGTTTCTAATAACATTTCAAGATTTTAAATTATTGATTATTTCCAAGATCCTTTGAAGTGACTAAATTGGAAATAACTTTAAAGTTTTGTGTTTGTTTGAAAGAAATTGTTTTAATCTATATTAGAATTTTTGCTGAATTTATTTACTGTTATTTTTTTAAGGTTATCGCGCATCGACGTTACATTTTTTTGACACAAATATTTAAAGAGCCGGTTTACAATAGAGGTGGAACCTGAAAATATTTTTAGATGCATTCAAGTATTTGTGAAAAATGTTGTAGAATTTATGGAAATATTTGTATCATGATCGGTGCTAGATGAATTTCAATCAAATAATACTTGAGAATGTTATTTAAAATATTTAATGTGTTTTTTAAAAGTGTATGTTTTGTAAAAATAGTAACTGTCATTGTGCCTTGAGGATAGTGACAACTGAAATAAAAAAAGGCCTATCTGTGAAAAGTCTTACTTACTTGGAAGTGTTTTTATGCGATGTTTATTTGTAATTATTTAACTTATTTGGGAATTTACTGTATTGAAAATAACGTAAGGAAATTCCTTAAAATAGTGTTTCTAAAAGAGGAAAAAAGTTAATTTGAAATATGCTACAGTAACCATTTTAATTTGAGATATAATATATTTTACTTTTATAAAATTGATTAAAGTTTGGCTAGTAAAATATCCATTTAAAAGTGTTATAAAAATAAAGTAAAAAAAAAAATTAAAAAAAAAAAAAAAATATACATAAATTTAATTGAGATATAATATATTTTACTTTTATAAAATTGATTAAAGTTTGGCTAGTAAAATATCCATTTAAAAGGAAAATAGGCTTTCTTGATACATATTGTTGTAAGCTAATTAGTGAAATTGTGTTACTGTGAATATAAGTTACATATTAACATTCTCATTTGTTATAACAATAGTTTATTTGACTTTTCATAAAATGAAATGTTTGTGTGTATATATATTTATATATATACAGTCAACTCTCGATAACTCGAAGTTGGAGGTTCCAATGAAAAACTTCGAATTATCAAGAGGTTGGGTAAAATTTCCCAAAATACACGGAGAGAATTTTTTCTAACACATGTACATTTGAAACTGTGTGAAACAAGAATTGTACATATGTATAAAATTATTTCAATATATTTTTAAAAAGTACATATTATATGGCTGTATTAAAAGAATGCATTCAATACATACATACACAATCCTATGCATCTCTTCTTCACAATAGTGGACCATCCTTTCTCAACACTTGTGTAGCAAGGCCACATGTTAAAGGAAGAAATGGATGGCTGACAACAAATGTGGTTGGTCTATTGTCCATTTAAAGGAATTAAAAACAATAAAAGTGTCTTTTCATCTGAGGAACCGAAAAACTCTAAGAAGGGGTAGCAGACAGATGGTTATCAAAGGGGCTACGTTACAAGGGAGACGCGTACTGACAACACAAAGCAAAACTTGTAAGCTCCAACCTGTTTTTTACAGGACTGTACATCTTAGTGGGTGTTTGAATTGTCGAGAATTTTATAAGATAACTTCGTATTATTGCGTGTTGTAGTCAGCCACAGATTTTACTTCAAAGCATGATGTGTACTAAAACATATTGTTTTAGTTTGAAATATCAAGAGTTTTTCTGGGGACTGAGCATGGAGAGTCAACTGTATAAGGATCGTGAATTGTTACCTATAATCAAAATTATAACTTTCAACAAAATATTTGTATATAAATATTTTTCATTCACTGTTTTTCAAAATGAATAAATATGCTTTTAACTCAAGCATGATGTGTAGGATTTAGAAAATACCTTTGGCTGCAGAGAGGGAAATATTTTATGAGGAAACATTTTATAATATTTAGCAATCAATGTGATGTACATTATCATCTTGTAATTATTACTTTTTAATCCAATTTGTCATAAAAGGCTTCTAGGAAAAATCGACTTGCAAACATTCCCCCCACCCCCAAGATAAAACAATACAATACTCATTCACATTGGCTACTGATTAAATGAAGTTGTCTGATGTTTGCTTGTATCATAAGAATTTACAATTTGTTGTATTTAAGATTTATAATATGTAGATTTGATGTAAATTAAAACAATTTTTGTTTGATTTAATTTTATTTTTTAGTTGTAGGATATGTGAGGAATGCAGCTAAAAAGCATATCAAATAACATGCAAAAAACTCAGTTGCTATAATGCTAAGTGTCCTTATTCCAAGTTTTCGTCAAGTTCAAGGGAACCATGGAAAACACTTCACTGTATGTTAATCTATATTGTATTGTATACGATGATGTTGTTTTTTAGTTTTTTTTTTCTTATGTGAAATTTAAATTATAAATTTTTAATGGCAAAATAATTTTGGATACTTTTCCATTAGCAAGGCGTAAATGTCACCAATTGGGAACCAAACGCGAGACAAGTCATCAAGCAAAGCGAATGACAAAACAGTCAACAGAATAAAAGTCAAATGTTCTACTATAAATTATTAATTAGTAGTAAGCAAAACAAGTTCAACTATAAACAAATAGTAATGAATTGTAAACAAAAGTGTTTTACCCAAAAAAATGCTTGTATTTTTTGGTTTTTCTGGAATATGTTGATGTCTTTGTGAATTTGCTCAAATGAATTGTTTACTCCTTGTCTCCATAGAAATTCAACAATGAATTTTCATCATTTTTTAAAACAAAAATTAAGTTGAAAGAAAGGAAAACATGATTTGTTTTAAATGAATTCAGAGAGTGGAGCACATGGTCCCAAATGAACATCCCCCTTATGGTTGTAAGAAATTTGGTGGAATTCTACATTATTTGGAAATTTTTTTGCTTGCTTCCAGCTAATAGAAAAGTACCTAATTTTCTGTTACTTTTTGTCTGGATTTGCATAAGTTAAGATACATTTTGTTTTTTTGACAGCAAAAATGTTTTTTTCTATTGCATAGTTTTTTAATTTTGAAAAACTAAAAGAAGAAACTAATCTATAGTTATCTCTTCAAATCAACAATTATTTTGCCATCAAACATATCAATATTACTTAACAAAAACTATTTTTACTAGAAATAATTGAATTGGAAATGCATACAAGAAAATCATTCTCTATTTTCTTTTTCCTTCATATGAAAACTTGATTTTTACTTGATTGATATCGGTATAGTATATTTTTCATTGGTTTGTCAATTGTTTACTTCTACTTTGTTTGTTATTTTTCATTTTCTATAATCTTGCATCTCATTTCTCCATAAAATCTTGTATTTTGCTCATCACCAAGATTTTTGACAAAATAGTTTTTGGTAGAGTTTTATTAGTTAGAGAGTCTATGGTAGAGTTTTATAGTTTCCATTTGAAAAAAAAATTACTGTAATTATGATCTGCATTGTTAACTGAAAAAAATTATCTTTCTAAGATAATCCACGTTACTTTTTCTTTTAATAACTGTTATATTTCAAATTTTATACCTTTCCTTTTACCATTTTAAATCAAGTTAGTTGAAAACATCTTTAATTTTTACCTCTGATAAACATTGCAACACACTAGATATTAAAATTGAACATTTTGTTCAAAATCTTTATTAACAATTTCATAAAGCATTATTTTGAATACAGGAAAATAATTTTTGAATATGTTTGTTTATTAAAAACACTTTTTTTATTCTTGAATTTGTTTTGTCTTTTAGATCATCGTTTTATGAACTAGTTAGTGCTATACTTGTATGCTTTATCGTATTCAGAAAAGAGAAAGTGTTTTTGTGTAACTATCTGATTGATCTGATTTTATGTTTAATATTTTTAAATCTTTTAATTTTCCTGTAATTTTATTAAGATAAAATCATGGCTACCAACACTGCTTTTTGATGTTGTAATGCAATAAATAGTCTTACTGTGTTGGAAATTCATTGCTGAAACTTATATTTGTATTATGTTTCATATGCTTTTTTTTTATGGTTAAAAAAAATTTAGCTTTCATTTTAAAGAAACCAATGTTTGTTTGATATTGATCATTACTTTTTTTTCCTTCATAAAAATTCATTTATTTATCATGTTAAGTTATTCTATATATTCCTACTTGAATTCAGCTTTATGAATACAAAATCGCAACATCTCGAATTTGTTAATTCACAAAATTAGAAAATGCTTGGTTTTTATGTTAATTCTTTTTCTAGGTGTTTCAAATTGAAGTTTATTCATCAGGGAAGTGTCATAAAATAGAACGAAGATATCGTGCCTTTCACTCTTTGCATAAGCAGGTAAATTTAACCCTTTAAAAAAAAATTTTTTTTATATACATTATTCTTAATTTAATTTATATGAAGCTGAAATGTATTTTATTTTAAGATTATACTTCTAAATTGATAAATATATGTATACATGTGAATCATTTTTGCAAATACTTCTATGTATGAAAATACTGACATCATTCTTTTCTTATAGCTTAACCACTATCTTATTTATTGTAGTTTATAATGTTGTCAAATGGCTTCATTTAAGTTGTGATGTACATTTAATATAGTGATATTAAATATTCTTAAAAAATAAATTTCTACAATCTTGAAAATTTTTCATAACCGATCTATGTATTACATCATAAAATCATTGTCCACTTGGACAAAAAATTTTTTAAAATAATTGTATACTATGGTACTAATTGCACACTTAGAGAGAGAAAAATAAATGCTGTTTTTTGTGAATTTTTATGAATATCTTGTTATAAAAGTATTAAAATTTGTAGCTTATAAATTAAAAAATTGTTGACATTTATATGCAGTATTCTTAGTTGTAATTCAAAATTGGCAAATTTACAATATTTTAATGTAATATTTAATGACAAGCCTATTGTGTAAAAAAAAAAAATAAGGTATGTTTTTGTGGGCAAAAACTATGGTTAAATTAATTAGAGTATCAATCAATAAGTTATTGCAAATTGAGACGTTTCCATTTTAGTTTCAGTATTTCTTCATTCAGTATGTCTCAAGCTGGCTTATGCTTGAATAAGATAAAAAATTGTGGCCCTTAAAAAAATTAGTCATTTTTGACTGCCTTAATTTAGAGTTCCTATTTCTTTCCCTTCCTCTTTAATTAAAAGACATTTCTTTAATTTATAAATATCTTTGACTTTTCCCCCCTATAAAATTTTTTTAATTGTTAATTAATCTGAAAATATCTCTGAAGTATTTTAATTTACTAATAATATAGGGTTCATTGTGCTCTTGTAGAGTGATACATTAATGTGTATTGTATACTGTCAGATACTTATTTGTATATTTTATTGTATATACACAAGATCTTTTGGGTTAATATTTCCTTAAAATTTTACATTGTTTTAGCTTTTATTTCTTTACAATTTGTAGATTTATTTTGAAAATAAAACTTTCTGCATTGATTGTTTCTGTTAATTGTATACTGAAAAGCAGTGTTGTGTGATACAATGCTATCAGCATAATATTAACTGTTGGCCCTGTGACTATTTAAATTCAATCTATATAAAGAGTTGGATATTGTGGACTTTGAACATTTTCTTGTCAACTTAATTTACTAATTATTCTTCCATTATTAGACATGTTGAGTTCGGTTTAACATTCTATTGTTTAGAACAGAGATCCTTGAAGATGAATGGGGGAATTTGCATGAGAAATAAAAAAAAATCTTATTTATATATGGTTATGAAAGATATTGACTATTTATACAATGGTCATGTTGAAAATAAAATACATTTGCTTATAAAAAGTGAAAAGCACAGTATTTATTGGGAAAAAAACACTTCTGTAAATTATCATTTTCTATATTTAAACATTTGTTATATTTTTCAGAAGCTTCAGAATTCCCATAATATAATCTTCTACCCTTAGTATATTAAGCCAAGTAGTCATTGCATTCTCTAACGTTTAAGCTGTTTCAAAACATTAACCCTTAAGAAACTTTTGCAATCTTTTTCCTCGGCTTAGGGAAAAGATTGTGATCACTAAGAGCAGGGTCCAAACAATGTCTTTTGTTTGAATACTGTGAACTCAAGGTTTAATACTGATGAAAAACATAGAAATTTTGAGACTCCTAAATAAATAATGAACAAAGGCTTAAATGTAGGAAATGAAGTTTTCTTCACATCTCTAGATAATCAAGTTATGTAACATAATTTTTTCCCAATAAATATTGTGCTTTTTAGCTTAAAATTAAAAGGGTTTTTCTAGATGACTCTTCGTATACGAGGGTAACTGAAATTTTTGAGATACGTGCAGACGAGAAGTTACAAAAAAAAAACTAACGGTTTAATTAAAAATGGACAAAATATTTTAACATGGAAGACGATTTTTTACAACTTACTTCCAGTTGCTTAGCATAAAATAAACCTTGCACAACAAGGAAAATTGGAGTTGATGCGAGAACATTATCGCATGCTATGATTTTAAAGCAGGATTAAATCAAGACAAATGCATTCAATGGCTGAAAATTAGCATTTGGTGATGAATCTTCATGTTTTGCTATGGTAATGCTATGGTATTCAGATGGTTTAAAGAATTTTGCAGAGATCACAATTCTATTCAGAATGAAGAACTCACAGGAAGGTCGCGGTCGGCAGTAATCCCTGATAATGTGTCTGCCATATGAAAAATGTTATTGCATGATAATCACTGCACCTACCAAATGATACAGAAAGAACTTAAGATTGGATCTGCAGCCATACACAAAATTAGTGATGAAGAATTATATATGAAAAATATCATTTATGATTGGGTTCCCCATAATCTAACTGAGCACCAAAAAGAGGAGCATATCAAAATCAGTAAAGAAACCCTTAAATTGCTAAATGATGGTGGCCACTGCATCATTTTTAAAATTGTAATGAGTGATGAAATGTACATACCATTTGTTTGATGTTCCACCACGTCAAGGAAGCAAAACATGGGTCTTTGAAGATGATCCCATACGGATAATAGTGAAAAGACAACGAGCCAACGAATGTACGAATTTTTCTTCAGGAATACAGGATTGGTCAAGGCCATCAAGTTCAAAGGACCGAAGACAGTAACTGCTAACCTTAAAAAACCCATCAAGTGCGTATTGCATAGAATGATAAAGTTTTTTTTGGGGGGGGGGTAAATATTTTGTTAGTAACAAACATTCATTGTACATAATGTATTGTATAAGATAAAACATTGAGTGAAGATGTAGTGGATCAGTAGCTTAGATGTTCGAATAACCAACATTCTCGCATAATGAAATGCAGAGTGGGAGATCATCTGTAGTAATTGAGGATCTCATGAAAAGAATTGATAAAGTTCATGAGAACTATCAATTAATAATCTTAAAACTTTCACAATTTCCAAACATATATCATACTTTTTCGTATGAAGTAGTCATTGGAAAATTAGGCTACTAGATATTCTGCATTTGTGGTGTTTTTTGAGATCCATACATTTGTTTGAAGTGATCTGTCTTTAACTTTCTGGCTCATTACAACAAGATAGAAGGGAATTTGAATGGAATTGCATGTGGCTATAGTTTTATATGGAAGTAGTTTGTAAGTTAGTAAAATGCTGTGACAAATGCTTGAATGTATGTGATGATTATTTTGAAAAAAAATAAGGTAGTGTATGTATGAATGCTGAGACAAAATGTTAATTGCATTGAGTCATACTAGTTCTCTTAACTAACCAAGGAAATCCCTTCAAACTTTGTTAGCAAGGAAAGTTATGGCCACTATGTATTTGGATGCTGAAAGAATCTTATGTGTCAAATTAAGGAAATTTATTCCACCATCACTTCTGATTTACTGTAACACTTTGAAGAAACTGAGAAGCTCCAACCAGAACAAAATTCAAGATCTTTTGGTATCTGGCATTGTGTTCCCACATGACTCAGCTTGCCCTTACAATACTCGACCAAATCAAAATCGTTTGTGCAAAATGGGATGTTTTTAATCATTTTCCTCTTACTGCTTGGACTTGCTCCTACTGATTATCATCTGTTCACTCGCATGTTGAAGTGGCTTGGGGCACAGTAAGAAACTTCTGAATGCTATGATTGATTGTTTGAAATTGAAGGTGGTTTGTGTTTTATGTGGAAGGAATTGGTAAATTAATGAAATGCTGTGACAAATGCTTGAATGTATATGATGACTATGTTGAAAAATATGTGCCTTTATAATGTAAATAAACTTTGGGGGACAATGTTGGTTTTTTATTTACTCAAAATGGAGATCACACACATGTTCTGAATTAGCATCAGAATATTCTATATTTATATTATGTTTGCATTTTTGAAGTTTTTAAATATTTGCTTTGATTTTCAGTTGAAGCATATTCTTAATGCTCCTGAATTTCCACCCAAGAAAGTTCGTAATTTGAATCCTAAGGTTCTTGAACAACGACGAAAAGGCTTGGAATCTTATATTCAAGTAAGCATATTTCGTAAAGAAAATATTTTATTAGTACTTTCTAATATTCTGAATAAAATGGGGATACTTTATTTCTTTAGGAACTTCTGAAACGTAAACCAGTGCCTAAACAATTATTGAATTTTTTGTCACTTCCTGGTATTTCCCCAGCTTCTAGTTTGAAGTAAGAAATCTTTTTTTAACTATATATACATAATGACTGCACTTCTAGATAACTTGTGTTATTTAGTAGTGTACTGCTAACTTGTGTTACTTTTATTGCTGTATTTCTCTGTGAAAACACATAAAAATGAATAGTTCCTGGGATTTAATTAAAAAAATATTTTTAAGAACTAGTTTACAAATCTGTAGTATTATGTTGAAACCGCTATTTTAATGATAATCAGACAAAATTGACTACGAGAAAATATTTTTAAAAAAATGGTGCGTGGAATGCCACGCGATAGAAGTGAAACTTCTTGATACATTCGCTTCTCCAGGAGCAATACGAAAATATTTCTCTTCATTCCATAACAACGTCTGTTGCTGGGGTGTAAGACTCTCTTCAATAGTTATATTTTCACTGATTTCATCTTGAAGAACTTGAGACGCACTCTGTTTGAAATTGATTGTATCCTCGATTGTAACATCATACATTCTGTACAGTGGAGTAGCTACTAAATATTGCAACCATGTTTTGGTGTTTCTTTTAGTAACCAAACCCATCAGATGACTAGTTCTGTGAGTTTTCATTCGTTTGATGTGAACATTGACACAGTAATCATCATCAACATTCCGTGGCAGTCAATTGACCATTGTATTGACGGATACAGGAACATTGATTATTTGCCCTAATATTCCAAACTGACCGTGTACATGTCTCAATCGCCTAATTTGCATGAAAGGTATTCGTTGAGAAATGAGTCTTTCTGATACCATATCCAAAGTAGGAAGATGTGGTGAAATTTCTGGGTATACCAAACCATTATATTTTGATAAATTTGGTATAATTTTCCTATTTAAACTTTGTTGGCAACTGTAGCACGCTTTAACGTCTTCTAAATTAATTCCCAGTAAAATATTTTGTAAAATATTTTTATGCTCAGCAACAGGCGTACAATCTCTAAACCATAATCTATCACAAATCGAACACCTGTGACTGAAAGGATTATCAACGAATCGCTTTTGGAAATCTTTGTGAGCATTTTTATGGGAATCATAGTCTTTGTAACGTAAGATAAAAATTATTATCGATTCACATGCATCAGTTCCAACACGCACTAGACTTGTTGAGGGCTCTGTACTTGTTGACTGCACAGGGTGGTTCACAAAGTCCATATTAATTAGTGCTGGCATTAGATGAGTCTCAATAGCATTCCCATCATCAGTCATTAAACTCGGCATTAAGAGAATATTTTGCAATGTTTTTTTCCATGCTCGATATTATCTCATGTACTCTGATCGAGATTTGCCAGTAGTGCTTGATGAATTTGCATTATTTTTCTGGTTTTTTTATCACTTTTTCGACTGCACTTTCTGCTAGTTTTTCTTTTCTTTTCCTCTCACGAAACTCTTTTCCTCTTTGTGAATTTGATTTAGGCATTCTGATTAAAATCAATAATAATTCAACGTAAATGAAAATTAAAAAAACTAATTAGCTGCCGAAAACATTACCATGTGGCCAACAATCTAAGGAAATATTTTAAAAAGGCACACTTTTGCTGCAAGAGCTATTTTGTCTACACCGTAACGCAAACATTGCAACACATATAACCGTTGACAAATGTCCCCTTGGTCTGGTATGCATGACCCATCTGGGGATCTGCAAGTAACACCCTTCTGAATGATCTCCAAAGACTACAGAACAAAACACTCCGAGTAATAGTCAGAGCTCCCAGGTTCATTCCAAGAGCAGTTCTACATGAAGAACTCTGTGTTGAACCCATCCACACCCTAATAGCGAATTTGTCTTTAAATTTCCACTCTGCAATTCAACATCACAATAACCCAACAATTAATTCTCAAAATAACTTCACGAACCTGCCTCCCTCCATGTACCGTTTACTTCATAGAGCAACGAACTTACAACCTAACTTCTAAGAACTCCCCCCCCCCCCCAATCGAGCAAAACAAAATGAAAACCACCCCTCTGGATTGAAGAATGAAACGAAAACAGCTGATTTTTCGTTTCTACCGAAACGAATTCTCCTCCCCCCCCCTACCAACTCCTGACCACCAATGCTATTTTTAGAAAAGGCGAATCCCTCTCTTTTTCAACTTTGTTTACTCCTCTCTTAGGTCCACTACATAACTGAAGAAGAAGCCTAGCTGCCCCTAGGCTGGCTCTGTAGACAAATATTTATTCCAGGGCCCTGGTCTGGTGAGAAAAGGGGGGGGGTTGACCAATCGAAAAACAATCATCCAACTTTTTCACGGATATGACGCAAGTCACAGGGTGCCCCCCCTCCCCCTTCCCATCGAGCAAAACAAATCGAAAACCCAACCACGTGAAGAACGAATGTAGAAAAGTTGCAGTTTCTTCGTTTCGGTAGAAACGAATCCCCACCACCAACTCCTGACCGCTGATGCTATTTTTAGCAAAGGCGAACCCCTCTCTTTTTTCACTCTGTTTACTCCCTCTCATAGGTTCACTAGCTATTTGAAGAAGAAGCCTAGATGCCTCTAGGCTGGTCCTGAGGAAAATTTGGGGGAGATGGCGGGGGAAATCACTACTTCCGTTCGTTTTCTCCCTGTTACGCGAAACTGGGCAAATTTTCCATTCACTTGTGAGCATAGAAGTTTAACTTCAAAAAGTAAACTTTATGTAGCCGAGAATTATTGATGAGAAATCCAAACTATTTTAAGGCTGTCTTCGCTTAAAGTTCAAGAATTGGGACCCAAATTTGGAATATTTTTTATATAAAAGTACTCCGACATTAATATTATATTTTAGCCTTGCTGTTCTTTAAAGGTCAGTATATTATATCATACTACTCATTTTTCCACAAGTTGGCCCATTTTTTCTGGTGTAAAATGTGTTTTGCCTTTTTTACTGAAATATTAAATGAGCCATCATTTACATGTTAAAAGAAAAAATTAATTTTCTTTTGAATTTTTCGAAATTTTAAAAATGCTATATTATAAACAGATGCATTTACTATAACTTTGCAAATTTTCGTGAAATTTGAGGCATTTTTCTGTCTGAAGATGTACTCCACATTTAATTCAAGCTCTCATACATTTGGTGAGAACAGCCTTAAATCCTTTAAATCTTTCTCATTTACTTCAAATTTCCAAACCTAAATCAGTTAAAAGTTGAGCTTTGCGGGCCAAGAATCAAATATTTTTAAGATTGCAATGGAATAATTTATTAATATATATCTATATATATAAAGGAGAAAAGCGACTCACTCACTCACTGACTGACTGACTGACTGACTGACTGACTGACTGACTGACTGACTGACTGACTGACTAATCACGAAATCTCTGGAACTATTCAACCTACAGACTTGAAATTTGGTAGACATGTTCCTTTGATAGAGTAGACATCAGCTAAGAAAGGATTTTCCGAAATTCGAAACGCAAGGGGCGTTACGGGGGGTTAAGGGCTTTAATAATAATTGTTTCCATGTTTAAACTACTTGATGTACAATCTTGAAATTGGGTGAGCGGATTCCTTTCAGAGAGTAGAGATCCGCTACAAAATGAGTTTGCTGAAAATCGACCCCCAAGTGGCGTTGCAGGGGCTTAGGGGGCGTTATAGATAATTATTTTCATTTTTAAACTATTTGACGCACTGTCTTTAAATTTGATATATAGATTCCTTTCGTGAATAATGATCAGTTACAAAACGGGTTTTGTGAAAACAGACTTCTAAGTGGCGTTGCAGGGGATTAAGGGCGTAATAGATAAATATATCCGTTTTTAAACTACTTCACCTACATGCTTGAAAATTGGTAGGTAAGTTTCTTTCCTGGAGTAAATATCCGCTACAAAATGGGTTTTGGGAAAATTGACCCCCAAGGGGTGTTGCGGGGCGGGGGGTTTAAGGGGCGTTATAAATTCCTATTTTTAAGTTATTAGACGTACAGTCTTGAAACTTAGTAAGCAGATTCCCCTCATAGGGTAGAGATACGCTAAAAATGGGTTTCGTGAAAATTGCCCCAAGTGGCGTTGAGGGGAATTAAGGGGCGTTATAAATTCCTATTTTTATGTTATTAGACGTACAGTCTTGAAACTTAGTAAGCAGATTCCTCTCATAGGGTAGAGATACGCTAAAAATGGGTTTGGTGAAAATTGCTCCCAAGTGGCGTTGAGGGGAATTAAGGGGCGTTATAAATTCCTATTTTTAAGTTATTAGACGTACAGTCTTGAAACTTAGTAAGCATATTCCCCTCATAGGGTAGAGATACGCTAAAAATGGGTTTCGTGAAAATTGCCCCCAAGTGGCGTTGAGGGGAATTAAGGGGCGTTATAAATTCCTATTTTTATGTTATTAGACGTACAGTCTTGAAACTTAGTAAGCAGATTCCCCTCATAGGGTAGAGATACGCTAAAAATGGGTTTCGTGAAAATTGCCCCCAAGTGGCGTTGAGGGGAATTAAGGGGCGTTATAAATTCCTATTTTTATGTTATTAGACGTACAGTCTTGAAACTTAGTAAGCAGATTCCTCTCATAGGGTAGAGATACGCTAAAAATGGGTTTCGTGAAAATTGCTCCCAAGTGGCGTTGAGGGGACTTAAGGGGCGTTATAGATAATTATTTCCATTTTTAAACTATTAGACGCACAGTCTTTATATTTGATAAAGAGATTTCTTTCATAGAGTAGAGATCAACTATAAGAAGGTTTTGTGAAAACAGACCTCTAAGTGGCGTTGCAGGGGAATAAGTGGCGTAAGAGATAAATATTTTCGTTTTTAAACTATTTGACCTACCTGCTTGAAAATTGGTAGGAATGTTTCTTTCATGGAGTAAATATCCGCTACAAAACGGGTTTGGAGAAAATTGACCCCCAAGGGGTGTTGCGGGGGGTTAAGGGCAGATATAAATAATTATTTATTTTTTTAAACTATTAGACTCACAGTCTTGAAATTTGGTTAGCAGATTCTTCTTATAGGATAGAAATACACTGCAAAATGTGTTTTGTGAAAATCGACCCCTAGGTGGTGTTGCGGGGGTTCAAGGGGCGCTATTGATAGAATTTTTGCATTTTTAATTAATTGGACGCACAGTCTTCAAATTTTGCTAAGCAGATTCCTTTCATAGAGTGCAATTCCCCTACAAAATGCGTTTTGTGAAAGCAGACCCAGAAGTGGCGTTGCGGTGGCTCAAGTGGCGTTATAGACAATTACCCACATTTTTAAACTGTTAGACGTACAGTCTTGAAATTTGATAAGCAGATTCCTTTCGTAAAGTAGAGAACTGCTACAAAATGGGTTTCGCGAATATCAACTACTAAGTTTAATTTCGGGAGATTAAGAGGCGTAATCGATAATTATTTCCATTTTTAAACTACTTGATCATCCTGCTTGAAAATTGGTAGGCATGTTCTTTTTATGAAATAGAGTTCCTCTAACAAAGAGTAAAATGAAAATTGACCCCCAAAAATGTTTGCGAGGGGTCAAGAGGAGTTACAGAAAAAAATTCCTGTTTTTAATTGTTAGACCCATATACTTGAAATTTGTTAAGCATGTTTCTTTTGTTGAATAGGGATCCACTAAGAATAAATTTTAAGCAAATAAAGTTCTGCGGGGTTGCAGGGGTTACTGGGACGTATTGACAAAAAAAATTACTTTTTTCGAGCTACAAGGACTATAATAATGAAATTTGGTTTGCATTTTTCTTTTGTTGAATTGAAATCCGCTAAGAGCGGTTATTTTGGAAAACGGCTCTCAACGGGATTAGTATTTATAGTAAAGCTTTTGCTTTTTTTCTGTTAGATTTAGGCTTGAAATTTGGCTTGCATTACGGAGATCCACCGAAAATTGGTTTTGCGGGAATCCACTTGGTTTTTGAGTTACGAAAGAGCAAACATCATTCTATGCTTCAATTTTAGAGATTTTTAGAAAATACAAATTAGATGAGTTCTGCCTTTTTTTTTTATCAACAGGTGACAGTTACAGGTATAAGTATATTTTTCAATTCAATTGAATTCTTAATGCTAGGACTTAGATATCAATATTTTATACATATATATAAGCAGTAAAAATTTATAAAACATCATGAAATACCCAGCGAAGCGGGCGGGTAACAGCTAGTATATATATATATGTACACATAAGAGTTAATATTTAAAAAAATATATTAAATGTATTTTTTATAAGCCTTATTTATATAATGATTTGTTTATTTTAGAATTCCATTCTGATATTTGTAATTTTTTTAAAAATTAAATTTGCAGTTCATTTACTGCTGAAGAAAGCAGAGAAATAATTCACCAACCTGTTGTGATGTATAATCCTCATCTCTATGTTGAAGATGATAGATCAAGTAAGTTTTTTTTTTTTGCTTGCTTTATAATTTTAAATTAATACAAATATTCTTTAGACCAGAATGTTTTTGTATGAACTGTATATATTTTCTTGATAAAAACAAATACAGTTATGCTGAAAAGAGGAAGTATGCTATGAATAATGTATGTTGGCAAGAGGTATATTTTTATGAAGTATAAGACATTATTTATTTTATAAGTAATTTATCACAACTTTTTGAAGTAACTTGTTTTTTAGCACTTGACTTGAATAAATTTTTCTTTTTTTAACATTAATTTGCATTTGAATATTTTTATTTACTTATATCTTATTGATATAATTTATTCTAATGTCCATGACTAAGCAAACTTCTATGCCTATTTTATATATTTACAATGATCTATTTTTATTTTAAATTATCCATTTAAGTATCACAGCATTGCCTAATTTTACATTACTAATATTTTTTAAAGTTCAAGGGACTGTGCAAAGTATTAATCTCTTTACTTGATATTAAAACAGTGGTGTAACATAAACCCCCATATTGTGGAGGGGGCAAAGGTTATGGTCTTACAATCCTTTGTACAATCCAGCTCGGGGTCCAGATCTGGCTCTGCAGGCAGGCCCTAATATTCTCTGTTATGCCATGCTTAATATTCTCTGTTACACAGTTGTCTGTATTGAAGCATAAGAGAAACAGTTAATTATAAGAAAATTATTTGGAATGTGCTAAAACATACAATGTACAAGGTGTGTCCAGAAACTTAAGTACCATTTGGTTCTACTGTTTTCATTGTGTCAGAATTCAACCCTGCACAGATGTATCTTTGGTTGATGGTCAGTACAGGGACCATTACACCAAGATTGTGTTGTTTTTACATGTGTTAGTGAGTGTTCAAAATGTTTAAGATGAGAGCAGATTCCTCTGACTGTGAAGTGCATTTGTTAATCCATTTTTTTGAATGCAAGGAATGTTAAGCCAGTTCAAATTTCTCCTCAACTTGCAGAAGTTTATGGTGAAAATGTAATGAAAGAGTGATGGAATGGTAAGAAGGTAAATTCAACAATTCAATGATGGGAGCACCAATGTGTGTTCATGACGAAGCATTGAGTAGATGGCCTTCTGTTGTCAAAGATGATTTGGTTTGGAAAGGGAATGAGAAAATTCGGGAAAACTGTCAGTTCACAATAAGATTGCTTTGTAATGAGTTTCCACAAAGAGCTGTTTAGCAGTAATTCTCTTCATGTGCAGCATCTTTCTTTGAAGAGGGTATAAACAGTTGATTTCCTGATATAACAAATGTCTGGTGGCAACTACATAGAAAAATACTTTGCTGGCCACACAAAATGCAACTCCCTGAAGGAAGCATGCATTGGCAGGGATGTAATATACAAATCATTAGCATTATAGTGCAGATGCACATCACGGGTGACCGTAGTGCCACCTGCAAGCACTATGTAAGGGGAAAACAGATCAGTGATTTAAAGTATTGCAATTGTTTTTTCGTGCATATTTTTTGTGTTAGCTGTTTACCTTTGCATCATGGAAGACATTGAATATTTTTTGACTGTTTCTGAATGTGACCTAAAAAGAATAGTAGCCTATAGGGATTGTGAATTATCTTTCAGAGAAATCGTTCAATGTGTTGAACAAAATCAAGCAACTGTGATGCGGATCTGTCATTGCTGGATGCAGGTGGAGATGACGGGCCAGCTTGGCTAATCACTTCTACCTCGTTGCTCCACTTCCTGTGATGGCAGATGGATTGTGCGAATGGCAGTGATGGATTGCGCAACCACATCACGAACCATAACGCAACAGATTCAGTCTGTTTCACATAATTTGGTGTCTTTTTGTGCCATTTGATGCCGTTTGCAGCAGAGTGGAATATCTGTAAGGTGTCCATTGGTTCGTTTACCCTTAACTGGAAACCACAGGTGTTTGCGCCACTATTGGTACAATGAACGATGGACATGGACAACGGAATGGAACAACATTGTGTTTACTGATGAATCCCGCTTCTGCAAGTAACATTGTGATGGTCAGATTTGAGTTTGGAGGCACCGTGGTGAGAGGCTACTGGCCTGTTGCATTATGCATGTTCAAACTGGTCTTGCATCCAGTATCATGGTTTGGGGTGGTATTGGATTTCACTACTGCAACCCTCTAGTACGCATTCATTGCTGGTACACTGAACAGCCAGCTCTACATCTCTGAGGTGTTGGAGCCCGTGGTCCTCACATACATTTAGCGCTTGCCATTAGCCATATTCCAACAGAATAACGCCCAATCACACATGGCAGGCAATGTTCAAGCGTTCTTCTTTAGTCATCAGATTGAATTGCTTCCTTGGCATGCTTGTTCTCCCGATCTATCACCAATTGAAAATGTTCTGTCCATGCTTGCGCAATAACTGGTACCCACTGCTACACCAGATCAACCTTGGCAAAATGTAGAAGTCCCATGGACTGCTGTACCTCAAGGATACATCCAAAACTTCTTTGATTCTGTGCCGAGGTGTGTAGCAGCCATTATAGCCAACAATGGCAACTGTACTATCTACTGATTTTGTCATTATTCACACGTCACAAGAGGCTGTAATTTTAATTGTTTGATCTTTATACAACATGTTATCTTCCAAATAGATTTTGCTGTGATATCTCTGGTCCTTCTTGGTGTTGCATTTTGTGTAGCCAGCAGTGTATCTTCCAGTATACTCTTTCATGTAAAAATAAATTTTGTTTTGAGAATTGATTTTTTTATGCAATTTTCTTTTGGAACAGTACTTAGTTTATGGACACGTCTTGTCTGTGTGTATATATATATATATATATATATAAATAGTATAATAAAAGAAATTGTTATTCCTATACAAAGCTAAGAATGAAGGAAATTGGGTTTTAAAATTACTGGAGAATTGCAGTTATTTAATTTGTTATCTAATTGCGAATACAATAGGTTTTAGAAAAAATTGTGTTTAAAGTATGTACATGGCAATAACTGAAATGTTTTTATTTTATGAAAATATATCTATTATGAAAGTTTTATAGATATTGTGTGTATTTCTATCTTTAATTATTTTTTAAAAATTATAAATATGTTGAAAATATATCTATAATGTTGATAATATATTGCAAAATATTTTCTAAAACATATTGAGTTATTTTATGCATCTATTAAAATGATGTTCTGTAACTATCTTTTCTCTGTTTCTGAGGTTTGTACTTTCATTTTGTGTTACTCAATTGTGGTTAATTTTAATAACCTCTACAATAGTGAAAAATTGTTAATTCAGAGATATTTATAATGGTAACATTAAAAATATGTTAATTTCTTCAAAAGTGTTTTTATATTTATTTTCTCATGTGTTTAAAAGATATACTTTTTTAATCAATCATGCTTTTTATCTATAGGTACCTTACCAAATATCGTAAGCAAAGGTCTCCTAATGGCTTTTTATTCTTCTGATGAAGGAGATTAAATGTGAAGTAGTTTTCTCTGCTACTTCTTGTGATGAACTGGTTATTGCACTAACCTTATATGATATTTTTGGTATGCAAAAAGTATAAAGGATAAAGAGAGATAATTTTTTGTAATTTAAAAAAAAAATGATTTAGTGAGTGTTTAAGTAATTTTGAAAAACATTTTCTTTATTGTGTTGTATGCAGAGCTATGAAACAGGCTAATAATATTGGATCATTTGCATTACAACACATTCTTATTAATTAGTATTTGCTTTTAAATTACATGAAATGTATACATTTTTTATCCAGGTACCTTTTTGGGAATTTTAATATTTTCTTCAATTTGTTTTAATAATATACTTTAAAAAAGTGTTTTGTCATTTTTTCAATACTTATTATTTTTTTCTTGGCTGGATAATGATATATAAAGTTTGACTATTCATGAATGTTATATTTTTGTTTATTTTATTATTTATTTATTAGTTTTCATAGTTGTGTTGATTTTTTCATAAAAAGGTAATAAATCCAAAGAAAGATTATTTGTAGTAAATTTGTTGAAAGCAAGAAATATAATTTCGCATTTTTTTCCTAGGTTAAAAAAAAGAGTAATAATTTTATTTGTTACATTTTGAATGATGCATATAAATTCTGTTGGCATTTGTAAATTTGAATTGATTTTTTTTAAAGTCTCTATGGTTTGTAGAATACCTTTTTGAAGTACGAGTAGAAAATTTCTAACCTCAAAAAATTGTGCTATTACATAATAATTACTTTTCTTTATAACTTTTTAAAAATGAGTCTCTTATTATTTTTCTTCTTACATTAAAAGGAGAGAAATGTAAATTATTCACTTGCCTGTAAACTAAAATCTTGTATATGTAGCAGATTGTTATACTATGTGAAGATAATTTTTTTCAATGTATAAAATGCTGAAAAATATGGTTTTTTTAATATTTATTTATTTTTATTCCAGAATTCAGTTAATTCCCCTTGTTGTTCGGATGTAAAATAATTTCCCTGTGATATATTGTTATCAAAACTTTTCTTTTGATATTGTATTATGTATATGTGAACATTCAGAACCAAATGTGTTATTTACATATTTAAAATAAGTGTAAAACAAAAAAAAAGTGCCTCAAAATATTTACTTACTAAATGAATACATGCATATTATATATTTTCATATAGTATTAAAATAATTTTCAATTATTTCAGTTAACTGTGTTTTATAAAAAATGAAGAAACAAAGTAATTAGCTTTTATACGGATATATTTTTATTTGTAAATGATAATTTTTGGTTTAAAATGGCATGGACTTATAAAAAGATTTTCCTATCACATTAATTTAATGAGTAGCTTAACTTTTTAATCCTGATGTATAATTTTATGTGTTATTTATTTCCTGTAATAGAAAGAATTATGTAGATTTTTAAATGTTAGAAAGTGATATTTTTGTATCTAATGACCTTTTCAGATTAAAACTTTTTAAAAAGAAATGTATAATACGTATCAATATAAGAATGTCATAAATTTTTTTAAACAAAATTATTATAGGTTTAATTTCATATGACACCACTGTTTGCATGACAAGTACTACCATGTACTTCCCTCCCAAGTAAAATCTGACATTAGTTCTCATTCCTGTTGTTTATTTACTGTGCACTATTTCAAGTATTAGCATTTTTAAAATGCTGTGTTGCACAGCATGTGATAAAAGTAATGAGCAAGTATCAAATTTCTTAAAGAAAGCATTTTTTTAAATATTTTTTTTTGTTGCACTTTTGTAAAAAGCAAGATGCTTACAAATATATAATAAACTAAGTTTGTCCTCATGAACTGATTTAAATTATTAAAAATATTTTAATTTGCTTTAATTATCAATTATGTAACCTCACTCTATTTAACAGTGTGAATGTTATTTATTCACTTGAAATTCTAGTTATTGTAATTTATTTTCATATATAATAAAGAACATATACATGGAAAAGGTGCATTGTAAAAAACAAAACAAGATGAAATTTTGTGAGAATCTTAGCACATCATCACCAAATAATTGAATTTGAAATTACATGTTTTGAATTTATATAATTGAAATTCTATTTCAAATGATATAGAATTGATACTGCCTTATAAATATTGTTGCTTTTACTCTTAAAACACTGTTAATGATGACAAATGGCAATAGTTATGTAACAAAATTTTTTATGTGTATATATGGTACACATGCATAGTATATAGTATAGGATATAGTTTTGATGTATCCTGATTAGGAAAAAAATATAATTTTATTAAAGTTTAGGATGAATTACTTATATATATTTGCATAAGAAAAAATTTAAATATAAATGGAATGAAAACTATATGATGCATGTTAGAATAAAATCTAATTACAATAAAATTAAATTTTCTGAAGATGTATTGTATAAGATGACATAAAAAGACAAAATAGCATCCCCTAGGTGTAGGAAGTTTGCATATTAACATGCTACAATTGTCTTATATTATAACATATTGGTCTGAATTAAGCCTGCCTTTTTTTAAATGTAATCCTGTATTTAACTTAGTATATGCATTTTAATTAGATGCATTGATTATTAGATGTTATAAAATATAACATATTTGAATGCAAGAAATGTCATTCTTTTTTCCCCCTTCTCATTGTTAAACTGATAGATATATTTGAAAATATTAATCCTATTTAAACAATTCCAAACATTTTGATTTTCCAATTTTAAATTTAAATTCCTGTTTAAATATTTATGATCATAGAATTAGTTGAACATAAATGTTTCTAAAAATCAGTGGGTTGCAATTTTTTATTCTTAATGCTTGGAGAATCGGTATTATTGAGCAATAATATTTTTATTCTTTTTTTAACTGTTATCCAAGATATTTATTTTTTGGTCAGCAATTTTATAGTTTTTAATTGCACATGTAGATTTATTTTCTTTTTTCATTTTTAAGTAGATTTTATTTAAGATAAGTAAATAAGTAATCTCTGTGTATAAATGTATATTTAATTAAAAATATAAGTTTAGACATTTTTTTAAGGAAAAAATACTTGTAGAATTTTTTACTCTTATCATGTATCAGATTGATAAGTTCATGCTGTGTGAAGTATGCTATCTTGCACTGAAATTTATATTATTCATCTCAATGCACTTTAGGATGCAAAGCTCTTAACTGTGATGCTTACATTTTATATAGGTATCTTAATGTATAGTATATGTCTGTCTCTCAAATCTTTGTGGTTTAAAAATGCTGTATATATATATATGAATTTGATATATGAAACGGGTGATTGTTCTGTGCTTCCTCTTGTACAAAGAACTGATATGATGTTGACTGATGTACCTACCATTGAACATATCTTAAAAATGTAATGTGCCTAGTTGTTTATTTATTAATGTTAAAGAGACAGGATTTTAAATGTAATTTTGCTAACATTTATTACAGCAGCTATGTGTGAATGGAACAGATTCCTAAAATATTACTCTATAAAATGCTGTTTAATAGCATTAATTATTATTTTGAACACGTGTTAATTGCTTTTTTATAAATTTGTTTCATTTTTCATTTAAAATATCTATTACATGTGTGAATCATGAGTAACAAATTAGTGTTTTTTGTACTAAATTAATATAAATTAATGTAATAATTTTTAAAAATTCAAAATTAATACCTTCTTTTAATGTTAATGATTTATTCAATCCAACTATATTCCGAGGTTCAAAAATATTTAGCATGTTTTTGTATTTTTCAAAATTAGTTTTCTTTCTTAGTAGCAGTGAAGTGGCAATTGCTTGTTTTTAAATCAATGAATTGGAACATATAAAACATGCATTATTTCATCTGTAAGAAGTTATGTATTTTTTAATAAGTTTTATACCTGAAATGTTTATTTGCGAATTTTATTTATTCATTGGTATAATTTAAAACATGTTTTTTTAGGAAAGTTAGGATACATATTTCTATATTGTAAAAATTCATCACATCCATAACATTAATGTTTGTAAGGAAATCATTATTATCAAAGTTTATTTTCACAAATTTGTGAAAGGTTTGTAAATAATTCAAAATGAGTAAAAGTCTTAGTTTTCAAGTTATCTCTTAAGCCAGTTATTTTACTATGTTTTAAATACCTTTTTAAGTAGAGTTGGTCAAAATTTAGAAACAAGCATATCATTGAAATATTTTATGAGAATACACATAAAAGTTGAAATAAAACAGGTTTCTGCATATCTTCAATTAATGAATTTTAATGTATATAATATTCATAACATATTGTAAATTTCTGCTACTATAATAAATCTTAGTTTATTTTTATTTGTTTATGCAAATGCTTCAAATAAGTGTGAAAAATTAATAATATAGAAGCAAATTGAATCAGTTTGTGTAGTAATATCATTAGCCAAATGTTTTAGCTTAATATTTTTAAAATTTAAATAATTTTTAATCAAGATTTGCAATGAATTAAATGTGACTTTTTATTCATAATTGGAAGTGGCCTTGCTCTAAATAAAATATACCAAAATCAGATTCTTCAGTTGCTATTAAGTACAAACTTTAATACTCTGAATGATAGTTTTAAAAATTGTTTATTGAAAGAAATGAATTTTATTATGTACATTGTCTCATGAGTTTTGCTGTATTAGAAAAATCAATCATTATGTTTTTGTTATTTTGTGACATCTATTTATATATTTATAAAAATCCGAATCAATTTTAAATTGGTTATATTTAGGGGTAAATGAAAGGTGAATTTTATTTTTTAAATGTTGTATGATTTAAAAAATTTGTTATGATTAAAAAAAACTTTTTTTTTTCTTTCTTTCATATTTGCTATGTATTTAAAAGTAAACAGGAAAAGAAAGTTACTCATGCTTGCTCAAAACGTTGAATGGCTAGTTAGAATATGTTCTACTTAATGTATTATATTTTTTGTTTTGCAAGTTAACATTTAATTTATTGTTAAATTGTATTTGTTTAATAAAACCTTACTAAAAGTAATTTGTTTTGTGTGATTGATGTTATAAATACATGAAATATCAAGTTCAAAAATGTGTAATTTTTATAGTCTGTTCTAATTAATTTATACAAAATAACCGTGCAATAATTTTAATGTGTAATTTTTTCGTCAAGTATCTCAGAATAAATTGCTCTTACTATATTTTGGGTTATTCAGAATGCTGTCAGCACCAAGTTCTTTTAAAATTGAAGTGAAAGATTACTTCGATATTTGAAAGTGGTAATCTGGATAAACTTTCATAGACTTGCAACATAAAATTATCTTATTTATATACATCATAAATATTTTAACATCTCATTTTTTAGGGTGGAAAAAAATTCTTTTTATGGTACTAATCTGTTAGCTCAGTATAACAGTTTACACAAATGAAATTTAGTTTTCAATAAAAATTGTGCATAGAATATGTTTCAATAATTGAATTACATTTAAGATGTCTATCATTAGTTTCAATTATTTTAAAATTTTTTACATGAAATTAATCAAATATTTAAAAGAATATAAAGCAGTATATTTATGTTTAAAGTGACTTTATTTTACATCATTATATACTCTAGTGTTCTTTACATTGTTTTTTCTTTTAAAATGAAAAGAATTTAAAATTTTATTGGATATGGTATTCACACATCATTAAATGATAAAATTGGTCCCCCCCCCCTGAAGTAGGCCACATTTTTAGAATTGTACGTGAACTGATTTTAAAGTTACGTTTAAGTTACATTATCAATCACTGTATGCTGGTTTGTTACTTTTAAGCTGTATCCGATGTTTTTCTCTTTAAACAGTATATTTTTTATACTTACCAACTAAATGTTAAACTAAAGAAACTATCATTAAATTTTTACTTTTTTTTTTGAAGTTTTAAATGACACAACTTATAAGGATAGCTTAAAAGTTCTGTAGTACTCATTGCAATATGCACTTCTATAACGTCATAAAATTTGTTCGTTCTTATATGAAGAAATATATTTCACCATATTTAAAAACGAACATTTAATCAGTATAATACAAAACAGTCTACACAAATACAACAGTTTTATTTCTTCAAATACATTTTAATTTAACAAAGCATCAATAAGACTAAATTAAAAAGAATTGCAGTACACAAAAACGCTCGAAAATAAAATGGCTAAGCATGGTTATTGTTTAAAAAAAGTTTCATTGTTTCAGTCATACTTCTACGTCTTTTTTTTTCATGCATATCGCGTCAAATGACACACTGAAGCGTAAACTACTGGTTTTTTTGAAGCTATATCCTCCTCAAATTTCACATTTTGCAGTGAGAATATCCATCTGCAGCGTCTATTAGTTCATTATGTGTTTTTCTCTCCTTTTCTTGACTAGAGTTTCAAACGCTGCGGCGCAATTTAGTCTCTAGAATGAATTTTGCAATAAGGTTTCCCACCTTTTGCATAGAAATTCTGACCTTCTAAGCCTTTAAGGCATTTCTGTGGGGGGAAAAAAGAAATGAATATTAGAGTTGAATAATTAATATTGTCATCTCTTATCGGTTCTTGGCAAGGAATATATTTATATAGGTTAATTTTTGAAAAGAATGCTCAACAATGGGTTTAATTCATGTGACGTTACAGTCGCACGAGAAAAGCAATCGTGTATCCAGCTAATCAATTGATGAGATTTGTTGTTGCCAACTTTTTATCTTTTTAGAAACTTTCTCTTAAAAAACATATTTGTCAACAATAATAATGCACATAAGTATGCAAAATGCATTTTATTTAAAAATACATGCATAATATTTTTTTTTAATTTGAAAATCTTTTTGAAGAAATTTTTTTATAACTGAACATCTTTACCCAATTTTAAAATATCAAATTTTAGCAATGGAACAATTAGTTTATTGGGTGTTTTGAATTCAATGGAGAACACGTGTTTGTCTTTATGATGTGCCCGTCATGAATTGAGCTCATTCTTTAGAAAAGTATTAAGCAATTATTAATCGTGCACTTATCAATTAAATTCATTCACAAATTCATCGTAACTGTCAAGAATATTTTTACACACAAGAAAGTCATTTTCAATTTTTATAAACTTTTTTTTTTTATCTTCTTTGTAATTGTTAACAAAATCGTTTGCTTTTTTTTAGTTTCTATTTGAATTTATATGTAGTTTAATTCGACAAGGATGATAATTTCTAAATTTCTCGTTTGAATATTTTTGTACAAACAATATATTAAAAAAAGAAATCAGTTTTGTGAATTTCAGAAAATATTCTAACCAGCAATATTTTACCAAGAAGCAAATTCTCCTTTTCTGTTCAACGGAAATTTATACAAATTAAATATCAGAACGAAATATCTGCAGTATTTAATCAGTTTTTCATAAAATTTTCACAATATTAGAGAATTTATTCATTAAAAACCATTCTGCGTGAATTATTTTCATAAAACTTTTAACTTATAAAACTCTCAAATTATTACTATAAAATGAATACCATTCATATGCGCGTTAGTTCTATATTAAACAAATAATGCAGACTGCATACCAGACAAGTAATAACGGCAAGAATTATTTTTCTTCCATAATATTAAAATTTAGGTAAATGTTACAAGCAAACATGCTTTATAGAATTCACAGTGGCATACAAGGTAAATTTTATTTTGATAAGACCAGATACGAATATTCGTAGTCCAGAATTCACAATGTTCAAACAATGTTTTATTTCAGCCTATTTGATTTGCAACCATAAGATGTTGAGGAAAACAATACGCATGTTTTATTTTTATGATAGTGTGAAATTATCAATATTGAACCTAGCTTAAAAAATTCGCAGTGCAAAATTTAAACTTTTTTTACACAATTTATATTTTGAGTCAACTTAGTAGAATCTACAACTGACTGAAATTTAAAATACACTTACCGTGCATTTGAAGCATTGAGAATGGTAATTGTTATTTAGAGCTTCCACCCATCTGTCTCCAGCTTCAATAGGAAAACCACAACCCACGCATTTTGTAGTAAATAATTCATTCCAATCTGTAATAAGCACATTATGTTAGATTTCTTTTTAAAATGATACTGATTGTACATCTATTTGGCATGATTATTATGTCATTTTACATGAAAATTGTTTTTAAAATTTTAATCCGCCTCAAAAATACTTATTTAAAATATTTTAGCATGTGTAAAAAAGAAAATATGATGCTTTTTCCTTCAATCTTCATACTTCATTATCTTGCTTCGGCAATAGCAAATGAAATATAAAATAGCAGTCAAAAATGTCAATTGAGATCAGTGGCGCACACAGACTACTTATATGGGAGGGATAATATAGGATGTTCGAAAAGTAGGTCTTAGCTTTCACAAAGATAATTTAAAATAAACAAAGATTTTATACGGTTTTTTTATGTTCCACAAAGAAAAGAATAAAGTTTCTGTTTAATGAAATGCAAACAAAATGGTGCCACACCAGAGATTTGCAACATTTTTGGTCCAAAAACGCTTCTCAGGAAGAAAAAGCACAAGTTGTAGCATAGCTTATCGAATTTAAATCTGCAACACATGTACAGCATAAATTTCATATTACCTATAAACGAAATCCACAATTTCTATGTGGCATGAAAGATTTATGACGAATTGTCAAAATCAAAATCTAGTCTCCCTAGCAGAAGCTGAGAGAGATAACGTTACTCATATAGACTTCATGCAACACGCGCACTAATGGTGCATACAATGAAATCGTACGATTAAACATTATAAAAAAAACTTTGGTATTTTCTTTATGGAACATAAAAAACCGTGACTATGTGTTTATTCGTAATTAAAACTTGAAAGTGAGGCCATTTACTTTTCGAACAACCGGTATATTAAAAAGAATGTAGATGAAAGCGCCGATACGCGCGTAACCTTTATTTGCTAAAAAGTAATACTCTGTTGGCCTGTGGGAGAGGTTTGAAACCCCAAACTTCACCCTTGTGTACGGCACTGATTGCAATTAATGATTCATTATCTAATTGTATACAGAGATTGCTAAGTATTTAATGTAGCACTTTTTTAAAATTTGTGAGTGTAATTGCGTAATGAATTCGCTTTAAAATTTACATCTCACGGAAATTTCTCATTTTAGATAAAATGAAAAACACAACTTCAAAATTTACATCGAAAAAGGTCAAACGAAATTTTTACAGTAATACTAAAATAAGATTCTGTCAATTACCATGTGGGAATATATAAAATTATTCATAAATTACTTGCCTTTTTCACAATACGGCATTCCATCTTCCAAATAAAATGAGCTATTTCCGAAAGGCTTGTTGCAATAGCAACAAATGAAACAATTTGGATGCCATTGTTTATCTAAAGCCTTGAGACAGTCCTGAAAAAGAAGTTTAAATTTTTAAAATTGTTGATTAGGAGTTACGATTAATTCTTATAATTGCTAAATTGTACCATGTGTCTAAAAAACCATTTACGTAAAAATTACATTCAAATCAGTTCTAATGCACTTTCTATACGAATCAAGGCATCGCATTTTCAACGTTTACAATTTATTTAGGATAAAAAAGGATAATGGAGTTCGAAAAATTGAAATTTTTGTTTTTTTTAACAGGCATTCAGTTTCCGAGGGACAAATTTATAAGAGAATTATGATTTAATATACAACTCTATTCATTGAAATGAAATAATTTCTTTACAACCAGAACACACAATGACTAATATAACATAGTAATTTTCGCGAAAATATTAGAAATGGTATTTAATAAAATAATAAGAAGCGCATAGGAGATAATTACAGGGATATAAAATAACAGCATCACAATGGTTGGTTTTTGAATTAATGGCGTTTTGGAAATATATACGAGGATTATTGTGGGGATGTTTTGAATAACTTCAAATGACAAAAGGATGATAATTGACGTTTACTGATTTTTAAAAGAGTTAATTGAAACCGCATTGTTGAAATCGAGATTCAAATTTATGACTCGACTAAAATGCCGGCTCATAATTTTAATTATTGAACTGAACGAGGCCTAGAGCGCAATGATAAGACATGTATTGAAAAGAAACAATGTTGTCAAGGAGAATTAGATCCATTGTAAATATGAAACAGAGGTTGAAGAAATTAATGATTTAAGTGCAATAAGTAATAATGGTTTTTAAAACTGATCAGAGCAAGATGATTTTGCATAGATGCAAAATACAAAATAAATGTAATCAAAGTATTCTCGAAAAGTTTTTTGAGTAATCTGCAGTGGCACCTCCTTCTGCAGGTCGCAGATTCCTTTCGTCCTAGTTATCTAAGGCAGTTGTCCCCGGCGCGGGAACTGTACCGGTGGGTGGATCAAATAGTACCGGACTGCTCAAGGAACAATAAATTGTTTCATTTTATTTACTGTGATGTATTTCTCTCAGGTTAGAGCGACTTTTTATGAAAATCACTTTTTATTCCAAGTTAAATCACTTTATTTTCATTTTTTTGGAGTAACTGTATTTTATTCTGAAGGCATGATTAAATACAATTAAATTAAAATTTTATTAAATAAAAACAATCTAAAATATAAACGATTAACGTCCCTCCTCAGCGAGTGGCGGTAAAATTATCAAACCGGTCGGTGGCGATAAAAAGGTTTATGGTCTGGTCGTAGCTACGGACCGGTAGGTCGGTGGTTCAAATAAACATTCCTGACAAGGTCAACAGCAGGTTGCCCGAAACCCTAAAAGCATTCTCGCTTTTTTTATGTATAACGCGTTGCTTTTTTTTTTTTCGTATTTCTTTTCACTATTTCAAATTTTATACGAAAGTGGGGATTCAAATTATTTGAAAAACAAAGTTAATTTTGAAATTTTAACTTAAGCTGAAACAAAATTTAAGTAAAAATTTAAAAACATGCCACCTATCTGGTATAGTGGTTAGTGACGCTGACTACTGTGCCGTTGGACCTTGGTTCGAATCCCGGAGAAGGCATGGATGTTAGTAAATGTATAGTGCCTTTGCAGCAATGGGGTACTCTAAATAGCCGTCGAGCTGCAAGTCCTCTCGTGTGGTTGGTGGAAGTAGAAGAGAGGTGGGGCCTCTGACCACTTCCAGGATGTTCTTCCTCAAAACTGGAGTGGAACCGAGCCAAAACGTACTGTTACTTTTATGGTGCTCAAAGCTACGGCTAGCAACAGGCGTACAATAAGCCCTACGCCACGATAAATTTCGTGGGCCTCGATCTGACGCCATCAAACAGGTGGAATTTGCAGCAACAACATTTAAAAACATATTAAAAATGAGGACTTTCAGATATCTTAGGTGAGTGAGTGAATATTAACGTCCCACTGTTCAGCTACACGAGGGCTTTTGGGGACGGTCCGCGTAATTTTGAACCATGGTCAAGTGACAGATATGTTAGGTATGAGCAAGTAAAATTTCATTTTTGACCAAAATGAAAGGGTTACGAACTTAAAAAAATGTTTTTAAGAACTCTATGATCTCTAATTAAAAAGATATTTAACTGTACTGCAAATGTCTTTATAAATTTATTAGATTAAAAGTCTCATATTTAAATATTGCCACTGAGAACTATAATCCACAAATGTAACAAGTTAAACGATTCTTTGAAAGAAACAATATTTTGAGGTATTTAATTAACAAATATAAGTGAGGTCTTTATTTGTTTACAATCATTAAAAGAAAATTATCGCGATTTTATTGAGAGATAAGCATAGAACATTGAAAATGTTTCGAAAAATTCTTCTATAATTTTCTTAATCCTTCTTTTAAATTAACTACATGCACCAAATAATCCCTCGCAAGGATTCCTTGTTTTATTCATTGTTAAGCTCTATTTTATAATCCCACAATTGCACCTAAGAATCAATAATTACAAGTTATTCAAATGTGAACTAATCAATTTGATTTTTAATTAAGTTAAAATATTATGGCAAATAGATATCAGTAACTATATTACTTACAACGAGTATTCTGCTTTTTTCTGTAATATTTTAACATTAATACCAAAACACTCACTTAAGTCAAGTGTCAGGAAATGAGATTTACTGTCCTTTCAAAAAGGGAACCATTTAATACCCATTCAAATGCGACTTTTTGCTCAAAGACAATATTTGAAAACAGAACTTTTTTGCTGGATTTACTATAATTACTTAAGTACATCATGTATATATATATATTTATTTTTAAATAATAAAATCTATTCTTCTTACTCCCTTGATTCTCATTCCACATTTTGAGCAAGATGGAGCCAAATGCACTTCATAGCAGTTTTCGCAATACAATTGTCCTCTGTCTTCAACGAATCCTATATTGACTAAAGAAGTTTGGCATCGATTGTTGGCGCATGCGAAGTGATCAGGGCACCAGGATTTGCCAAGGGCTACAACAAATGGACCTCTGAGGAAAGAAAAATATATTTTGTATAATTTTTTTCATATTCTTTTCAAATACTTTGATCTGAATTTATAGTGATTAAGCTTTAAAACATTGGTTCCCAAACATATTGTTCTTATGGACCTCTTTTTTTTATACCAAAAACTTGACCATGACTCCAAGTGAAATAACTATTTCAATGCATATTAAAAAAAAATTACAAATTTGTAACGGCTGAAACATTGTGAAACCGAAAATGTATTTATTCAAACTGTAAATTTTGCTTTACAATATTAATACACAATTTTTTTCAATGAGATGGATGAATGTGATCTTTGATAAGTGATATGAGATTATCTATCCTCAGATATATGTGGAACTGGATGGCTAGAAGACTCATGTCCTATCACAAGATTACTTTCTCTGTGCACTTTTGCGCTTTTGGTTATCTTTCGGTTTTAATTGTGTAATTTTTGCTTGTTTTTAGTTTTTAATATTGTCGTGTCTTAACTTTAATTTTAAAATTTTGGTTTCCATGCAATATTGTTCTTTGGCAAGTAGCATAATGTATAAAATTGATTTTTTTTTTGCTATATGAAACAACAACAGTAGATAGCAATTGCGTTAAGAAATACTTGCGCAGCATACTTTATCGTCGTACTGTACAAAAAAAGCAATATAGCTTTCTGTTCAAAAATAAAGAAAATTTGCATTCAATTATCATCTTAGAAGTATGCATAAAACAAAATTAAACAGTTGACCACATGTACGACTCATTAATGCTGACATATTTTAGATAAATTATTGCATGTAGCGATGAGATTTTGTTCCTATTAAAATCTGCATAGACGGTTGCAACCGCAATCGATCCGAATTCCACCATGTGACGCTTATCATTAATTGTATTGTATGTACCTGTCTATAGAATATGACTAAAATTTTTTTATTTTTTACTCTATAATTTTTTATCTTGTTAAAAAATCATTATTTATTTAACTTTCATAATACAGTCGAATCTCGCTAATTCAAACTTTCGATAATACGAACCTCTCGCTGATTCGAAATATATGCTGAGCCCCTAGAAAAACTCTTGATATTTCGAACTAAATAATATGCTTTGGTACACTCAATATTTCGTAGTACAATCTGTAGCCGACCAGATTACAACACGCGATAATTCGAAGTTATCTTATAAAACTCTCGACAAGTCGAACACTCACTATCATCTGCAGTCCTGTAATAAACAGGTTGGAGCTTACAAGTTTTGCGTTGTGTTCTTCTCTGCATGTCTCCCCTGTAACGTAGCCCCTTTGATGACTATCGGAGTTGACTCCGATAAGTCTGACAGAAGCTTAAGTGTCGCTAAGCAAACTTTATAACTTTCTCTTCAAAATCACATTGATGCTGGCGTTTTTCAAGCTTCATTTATTCTAGAAAAATCTATTTACAAAGTTAGATTGAATGCCATAAAACAAAAAATAAGATAACAGATTTTTTCGTCAAAAACATTAATTATGTACAGTATGTATTCTTTTAATAGTTATTTTTAATACATACATGTATTCTTTTAATACAGGATTTTTAACTTCTGTTTAATGTTTATATTGTATAATCTGTACTTTTTAAAAATACTTTAAACTAATTTTATAAATATGTACAATTATTGTTACATTACATAGTTTCGAATTTAAATGTGTTAGAAAAAAATTTCTCTTCGTGTAATTTGGGAGTTTTTTTCCCTACCCTCTTGACAATTCGAGGTTTTTCATTGGTCCTTTCAACTTCGAATTATCGAGAGTCGACTGTAATGGAAATGAGTTGCGAATATTTTACTTTGTGTTAAACCTTTCGTGGTACGCTGTCCTTTATTAATCTTTATTTTCTATGGACTTTATCAGAAGTCTCAAGGAACTCCAGGAACCCGTAAAATCTCTTTGGGAGCCAATGCTTTAGGTGATAATAGTGCGTAACATTGCTCAAGGAATTTGATTTACCTTATGGGTGTTCCACAAATTTGACAGATAGGAATCCTGGTACCACTTGCAGCCTGAGGTTTCATCTGTCCTCTTCCTCTTTTAGGAGCTGGACTGGACCCTGTACCAGCATTCATGGCTACACCTGACTGTAAATCTGAGGAAGTGGAAGTAGTGGTAACAGAACTGCTCATGTTCCAGGTTTGGACCTTACTGCTCTGAACTGGGTTACGTGGCTTAGGACTAGTAGCAGGTGATATTTTAGTTCCAGAGGACAGATTGAAAGTAGGCTTGGGGGTTGGACTAGATATTTTCGGAGTGGGTGAAGTAGAAGGTGGGAATTTAGGGGCGGCATGTTGGGTGCCGGGAGGAGGTCTGTAGGATGGCAAAGGAGGGTTAATATTGGAAGTTAAGAGAGATTCCGATGCAGGTGTACTCTTCTGAGGTGGCCACACAAATTTATGACCTGTGAGGAAGAAAGTAGATAGAAGAAAAAAGAAAGAGAAAAAAGGATTGTGAAAAAGAAAGAACCAGTTATTTAGTGAGGCAATAAAGAAAACGAAAAGCTTTATATTTGTGTAGATAATAAAATATAAAACCTTTGCAAAATACATATGTCTATTTTCAGCTAAACAGAACGTTAAAAAAATCTAGTTTTGACAAGTTGCTATTCAAAGTGTGTGTGTGTGTGTGTGTTATTGATAAAAACCCCGATTTTAAATCAAGAGATGTTTATAGAGTTGTCCTGGAAATTTAGACAAGCAATTTAAAACAATTACCTCCTTAAGACTTTAATACTCAGTTAATAAAGCGTTTTACTTAAATGAGATTTGACTAACATTTTTTCATAAAATTAAATCCAGTAAATTATTTCTTTAGCTCTTAGAATGATAAGATCTAGAACAGTACTATAGTGAATTTTATTGAGTTTATACCTAAAACTTTAAACAAATGAAAAAAACACATCGAAGTTTAAAAATGATGTATGAAAAATTTTACATGTGTGATTAAAAAAAATTAATAGATAAGTACAAATAAGAATTATCTATTTCTTATTATATTTATATCTATTTCTTTTAATAACAAGAATTTTAATTTTATTTTATTAACTAGTTTTGTGTGTGAGATTGGAGCTAATTTCAACGAAAATTTACTTCCTATGTATTTTTGACGATAGCTCAAAAGAGAACGAATTATTAGAACAGAAAGCTCTTCTAAATTTTCAAACCATTTCCCAAAATTATTATGTTTTTATCAAAGACAAAAAAAATAAATAAACTAATGTACTTTATATAACATAGTTAAATTTTAATTATTGTATCAATATAAGTTTAAGCTATCGCAAAATTAATAAATTTTTCTGGATTTCATTTCATTAGAAATTATTATACGTCAAGTAAGGATTAATATGAAAAAATATAAAAGGTCCTTATTATTTTTTTCAATTACACGACTGAAAAATAAATAATGACAAGTGAATATACAAAGTTAATTACAAATTTTAAAAAAGCACATGCAAAGTTTATTTATTTTTTACAATTTTGTTAATGGCATTTAATTAAAAAATCATCTCATGCAACTCTGAAATTTTTTTGTTTCTGTGCATCAGAACTGTAAGAGTATTTAAAAAAAAAAGATCGTTAGTAAAATCAGTTGTTAAAATATTTCTTTTAACTACATATAACAAGGAAAATATACTAAATACATCAACACAAAATGTTTCATTCCAGCCAAAAGAATTTGGTAAAGTTTAGTAGCTATTAGAACGCTCACTTTTTAAACAATAAAATAACTACGAAAGTAAAAAGTTAATGAATAAAAATTAAAATTACTTATTCGGTAAGCTTATTTATATTCCCTTATTTAAATACTTTTTGGTTCTGCTTTTTAAAAATATTTAAAAAAGTACGAAATTAATACATTGAGAGAAGGTCAATATTTGATTTTCTTGTAAATATTGATATTTATCAATGTGTGTAGATAAATTATGATCACTAATTAAAACTTATAATTTAAATTTTAATCACTAATTCTTCATAATGCTAAAGTTTTAAATGTTGATCCAAATTATTTATGCATTTTAATTTTTATCAAATTTCATTTCAATTTAAGAACATGAAGGAAGAATTTTGTATAAAGATTGTAATTTTATTTAAAATTAAAAATTCTTGAAATTTCATGAACAGTTATTTATACATTATTATATCATTACTGTTGGTTTTTAAAGCCAATTCTAAGTAACAAATAAAGGTAAGTTTATAAACCGTATATAAATGAAACTATTAAACATTTAATATATTGTACTAAATTCCTTTAAATTAGTTATCTTACTATTAATTCTAAAAGCAGTATTTCTTTCTCACAACCAGGCTCCTTATTAAAAAAATGATTTTTTTAAAAAAAAATTATAAAATTAATACTGCAAATGGATTTTGTCTTTAAAAATAATACTGTCAGTAGTTCGAATATATTAATCTAATTTAAAATAGTACTTCAGCATACTAAATTTAGCAGCTTCTTTTAAAAAAATGCTAAATATATACAAGTAAATAAAATTAAATAAATAAATAAAACTTTGTCATTTATACATGTATGTTTTTTACTGAATAATGTTGCAGAAAAAAAAATGATTTAATTCACAGTGTATTTGTTTATTGCTTAAAAAGACTAAAGTTTTATCAACGCTCAGACTGTTCTACTGATTCTCCACGGATCTGATAGTTTTTTCAGGTAAATGGCGTGTGTAAAATCAATATAGAATAAAAGCAATTCGAGAACTTTTTGTGACTGACTTGGTCAATCTAAAGAGCAGAGAGGCGACGAAAACAATCCAACTTACACTTCATTAATCTTCATTACATCACAATGCACTTACACTAAACCTGTGCAGACTTTGAGACCCAGCTATATTAGAAGTCCGGTATAACTCCCATTATTCTATACTGGAATCTAGGCTCAAACTTTTTTTATTAGATTCTCTCGTTTTAAATTGTGTAAACTTATCGAAGAACGTATTCTTTGTGATTCGAATGGATAAGTATTTTACATTAATGATAATTCTTAGTGTACTTAATTGTTGCATTTATACTGCTCTAGCAATTTATTTTGCGTTGTTATTATTAGATTAGTAGATATTTGGCCACAGACAATGTGAATTTAAGAAAGATACTCATGGATTAAAGGAATTATTACAAATTTTCCACAAGGTACTTAGAGACATGCATAGATTATTCCTTCGTCTATTGTTAAAGAAAAATCCAAGCTGGGACATATCTTTAGATAGAAAAATGCTCAAATTTGAAACACTTTTTCAGATAGAAAAATGCCCAAATATTAACATTCTATTTAAATCTCTAGCGTATATAAAGCATTACTTTTAAAATATTATATGAAAAATCCCTGTTTGAATCAATTCATTATTTATTTTCAAAAATATAAATATGTTCTATATTTCGTCTTTTGTATAATATAGTCGGTGGAATTTTTGAAGATGTTCATGAAATATTTTTTGTAGCATTAATTTTTGTTTGAATCGCGATTTATTTCTTCTATATGAATTGCATTGTGTACTTCCTCTTCTGTACTACAACGTTAATAAGATATATAAATTTGATGGTTAAGAGATGGAAAAATTATTTATAAAAGAGTTCTAAATTTTACAAACTTTATAAATTGTTATAATTTTGTATCAAAAACCATATGAACTTATTAATAATGGGGCGTTTTTTTTGTATGAAAATGTGTTACGAGGATTTTAATTTACTTCCTGCACACTCTTAACATTAGACGAAGATATGTTTAGATTGCAAACACACACATCGTATTCTCAAAATTAAAGCTAAAAAAT
The DNA here is from genome assembly GCA_019973975.1 of Trichonephila clavata. Taxonomy (NCBI): domain Eukaryota; kingdom Metazoa; phylum Arthropoda; class Arachnida; order Araneae; family Nephilidae; genus Trichonephila; species Trichonephila clavata. The sequence goes on along the minus strand of BMAO01036758.1, from coordinate 14,958 downwards.
TTCTATTTAATTTTATTACATAAAATATGTTTGTCTATAATCTTAGAAAAAAGTAACAATCAACACACTTTCTAATAAAAGCAATTGCAATGCACTTCAAAATCGAAAATTAAAATTATGCAAAATAAAGCTTTTAAATTGCACTCACTTCAAACTGGTAATAAATAAATGAGGGAATTAAAAGAAGATTATATACAGAAAAGAAAAGATAACACATCAGAGGAGGGAGAATGAGCACATAGCACAAACCATCAGTTCAAAGCGTCAAGGCCTCACATTAAAAATGTCGTGCTTTTATCATTCATATAAATACAATTCTTCAAATGGAAAATAACAAAATGTGCAAGCTTTATGAATTATTTTTGTTAGTATAAAAAAAAAAAAGATAAAATCTGGCATTCTAAAATAAAAAAAAAAATTCTTTCTAAATCTTTTTTTTTTCCATCAGCAAATTGTAGTGATTTAAAAAAAAATGTAAAATGTGAATATATAATAGAAATTATGATGAAAATATTTTTAAAATTACTTGAAATACAAGTATATTTTTTTAAAAAAATGGTGAATTTTTTATTTGTTAAAAGAAAAAAAAAATAGGGAATATGATCAAAAATAATTGAGAAATTAATTGAAACGAATAGTTTTGTAGTAATAATAAATAATAATATTAAAACTTTATAAAGAATGCTAATACAAATTTATTAATTTTTTTTAATAGTGAATCTCGCAATTATAGTGATTTAAATTATAAGTAGAATATACAATATTAAATATAAGCAAAGATTTTTAAAAAGTATATGAATTAATATTCAGTTAAAACACACAAAAACACGTACATGAACAATTCTAAAAATCTGGAAATTATCAAACAAATTAATCAAAAAAAAAAAAAAATAAAACGAAACTAAGAAAATGAAAAGAAAAAAGTAATTAGAAATTTATTTCTATTCCGCTGGATAAATATTATATTCCCGAACTTATAGAATGGCTAGTGGACAGCTGCTTTAAATAAGATTTAATGCATTAGATTCGATTTTGCAATAATGGTTAAAAAATTATTAGTATAAATGAATTTCAGAGAAAGGTATTTATATTAGTACTTAACTAGAAGCAATAATAATTTAAATATTAATAAAAAAATCTCAGCATTTTTTTAAAATTTAGATTCAAGGAAAAAATGTATGTATTTAAAAAATAAATAGGATTAAAAGTTTTAAAAATCTGAATAAGAAGGTTAAATATTCCGTATTCATTCGCCTATTACCTGGTCCAGTTCCTGGTGTGATTGATACGTTTACTGAAGGTGCTGGAGCTGCAGGTGCTTGGCTTTGTGGAGTTCCAGGCTGAAAACATTTCGTAAGCAAATTTATATATCTTAATTCTAAAATAGAATCAAAATGAAGTGTGGGTAGACGTGGCGTTTTTAATTTTTTAAAAATAGTTTATTCTGATTTTATTTATAAATAACAAATAGTTTTGACAATTATAAAAGAAAAACATTTCTGTTATCAGCAAAGGTAGGGGGGGGGGGGTCACGATTTAAGGCAAAATAACGATAAAAAATTACAAAAAAAAAGGCTGTAGTTTGAAATTGAAGAAAAGAAAATAGAACAGTACAGACAAATTATTTTTTATGTGAATTGAAAATATTTCACAAAATTACACCTTGCAAAAATCTGTTAATAAATATCTAATAATGAATACACAAAATATACCTACAATTTCACAAAAAAATATTGTTAGCTTAATTTCCAGAAAAAAAAGAATCCTGTTAATTTTATTAATTCGTCAATATGTTTAGTATCAGCAAATATTGAAATTGTTTTTATTGCATTTTATAATAGCCCACATGCATGCAATCGAAGCAATTATTTTTAGGTCAATTTATAAAGCAAAAGCTAAAAGCAAATAAGCCACAGAATCAAAAAATGTATTTGTGATTTCATAAAATTAATTTCTAGAGGATGAACGTTTTTTTTTTAAAGTAGTTTTTCGAATGAAATTTTCTAAGTTGTATTAAAGGTTCTATAAATACGCTTACTTTCAAAAGAATGTTATGCTTTTTCTAATAAAATACCTACCGTTAAAAAAAATTTTAGTTTCATTTACAAAAAAATAAATGATAAAAATATTTTGAATACTGCATCTAAAAGGTTATATTTATGAATTGTTCCCAAAATAATCTAAAAAATTAATCCTATTTCAACACAGCGGGTGCTTTGGTAAAATTCTGAATGGCATTTTATTTGGAGTAGTGTGTGTGTATATATAGTTACATAATACTTAAATAACTTATTATTATTATTATCTGTTTATTTATTAAAACTAATTTATTTAACAAATTTGTAATTGTGATAAAACTTTTGATGAAAATATTGAATAAAAAAATGAAAGTTTTTCATTTAAAATAGACAAAAATTATTCTAATAAAAAGGATAAAGATTAGTGATTCAATAAAGATAACATTAAAAATAAAACAAAAAAAAAAGAAACGAAAACAACTTTTTAATGCTGTAGCATAATTAAAATAAGCGGAAAGCATATCAATCAAAGCAAAATAATTAATTGGTTGATTGATTATTAGCATTGCATTCTGAAGCAGCACGAGGTTTATTGGTGATGGGCCGCGTAATTTTCAACCACGCTCACGTGACAAGAATGACACTTGAGCTGGCACCCCACTTCTACATGGTGGGTCTTTAGCGGCATCTGGACTCGAACCCACGACTCGACAGGAATGCCTGCCATGTGTTCGTGACCGGAACCACTTGGCGAAAAAGGGAATGTTTTAGAGGTTAACCCGAATCAAATCCACAATTAAAAGATTAGTGTCTATAAAAAGTTTTGGGTTAGTCTTCACACCTATTACCATTTTAAAGGGTGCAGTTGGTACAGCCGAAGGAAAAGGAGCATTTGGCTTGAAAACAGGAGGTGACAATACTGGTTGAGGACTCTGGGGTGCTTCCACATGATGTACATCTCCTGGTTTCTATAACGAAAGCGATTCACATTGAAGCCATAAACGTAACACCAAGCTATGTTGCACAGCAGGCCTTTGCAGTTGTAGAATACATCACTTATAAGAGACAATTATACTTTAATAAGCTACCTCTTCATACATTTCAGAATTTATACTTGCTTGGAACAAGAAACTAATGCATACAAGCTGCATCTATTACAAGAAATGACATTCTTAAAATATGAAAGCTTTACTGTTTTGCTTTTTAACGCATTTTACAAGCTTCAGCATTCATTTATTTAAATAAAATATCTAAAAATGTGAAGCAGGCATTGTGATGGTCCATGAATTATAAAATTTGAAACTAGGAGAATGATTGTTTCATTTCTCTGCCAAGATCATTTTACAGCAGCATGCAGATTGAACACTTCTTTACGTGCTGTGCATCGTGATACGCCAAATATACAGGGTGTCCGAGCTTAAAGTATCTAAAAGTTATAGCTTATTATTACGGAACTACCCATCAGAATGTAATAAACTGTTCATCCGTGGATTGGAAACCCCTCCGGGATTTTTTGGGTCTAGTCCGATCGGTCGCACGTGCGCGCATTATTCGACAATCGCAGACGGTAAACTTGTTACATTAACTTCATTATTAAAGATATGGACGAATAGCGCAGCATGGCTAACCAAAATTTAAACCAGTCACGCGTGTACAACGACGCGTGTTCGAACAGAATGGAATGTCGATGCTCCGACATCAAAACCTATCCACCAATGTGAAACTTTAAAGGGGACGGAAACTTTGGTATCTCAAAAAAAAACCCTGGCAAGTATCCTTAAGTTTTCGTGATAGAAATCGCTGTTGATCGTGTGCTTGATTCATTTTGTAAGAGTCCTGATAAGTCTATTAGGCAAGCCAATAACGACATTCCATTCTCTTCGAACATGTCGCTGTACGCTGATTTAAATTCCGTTAACCAAAGTACGCACTGTACTTTGTGCTGTGGGTCCAAATATTTACTAATGAAGGCAGTGTAACAAGTTTATCGTCTGCGATTGCCAAACAATGCGAGCACGTGCGGCCGATCGGACTAGACCAGAAAAAATCTTGGAGGGGTTTCGAATTCACGGATGAACAGTTAATTACATTCTGATGGGTAGTTCCGTAATAATAAGCCATAACTTTTGGATAATTTAAGCCCGGACACCTGCTAATGGCAAGGTTTCTTGAAAACTGATAAAATGTAATTCTTATTTTTATAATGCTTGATTTTATAATGCTATAAAGAATTTTAAAAAAGTTTATTGCAAAGGATGGTGCAACAGCGGATGATTTCTTCCGAACCAAATGACATCTTTCGTCGATGATGAATCAAATAAGCAAAACTGTCACAGTTTTGAGAGAGAGAGAGGTTCAATATTTGAGACTTACGTGGAAGGGAACTGGCGATACGCTTCGATAAGCCGATGGAGATAATGGATCAGAGATGGGAGTTCGAGGAGTAGGACTCATGGCGTTTGGGATCGGTGGAGCTTCGGTAGGTCTGAAGAAAAGACAAAATTAACGGATTCATGAATTTAAAAATAAAAAATAATAAAATTTAGTTTTTATTGTAGAAATATAAGCAAAATTTTATTACTGTTTGTAAATAAAATACTACTAGTGAAGCAATTAACAGTTTTAGCCCATATTATTGCTACACTGATGTTTTGAATTATTTGTGAAACCAGAAAACACATAGCCATAAAATTGATACATTAAGCAAATTGTCTTAAATAACAATTAAAATACAAGCTGACTTCGATTCTACTTTTATAAAATTCTCCATTTCACACATGTATTAGGTTATGTTTCAAAATTAATTTCTTATTGATGTGTGTCAGTTATCGATGTATACTGACAATCAAAAATATGAACAAAGCCTACATGCATCATAAGGTCTTGACAATGTAGAAGATAATACCACTGAGTATCATTTTTTGGACGACAAACAATAGAAAAAGACACAGACTGTGATGAAGCATTTCACAAAAAAGGTGTACAATCTATTTTATATTGATAAATTTGTAAATTTGGACAATTCGCTTATAAATTTTTAAAAAAATTGAGATTTATTTTGTTAAATGTCTAACAGAAAAATAAGTATATGAATAAACTTTATTTAAAAATTCTGTTTTCAATTCAACAAAATTATCAATTATTTCATCATAAGCAGTATTATTTAAAGTATTTTGTTTGATGTATCTATATAGAACAGCTAAGTTTTTAATTTTAATTAACTAAGTGGGTTTCGCAATATTTTACACTTTACTGAGGATGACCTTACATCAGATGTATTTGATGAAAGCAAAGTTAAATATATTCGCCATAATATTTCTATATGTGGAGATATCGATACCATATTTGTGCTTTTTATAAATTGTAGCATATATGCCATCATTATATACTGTTACATATACGTAACATATTATGCAACAGTTAGATGTAAATACAGGGCGTCCCAAAATAGCTCCCAAACTCTGAACAGCCAGATTCCTCTTTCCTCCAGATTCCTTAAAAAATGCCCAAAGAACTGTTCCTGTGCAACTCATAATTTTTTCGGTAAATGATGATGAATTAATGACGATGCATGGTGGTTCATAATGCGGCTCCGCTCCTGAACGTGATTAGCAGGATATGATATACTCCGACAACTGGATCGGACATGTGGGTTTAGTTAATATGACCATCCCGATCACCAGATGTTGTTTTCATTGTTTTCCTATGGAGAAATCTCAAGGAATCGGTGCATCGAGATGTAGTGACTGCACAAACGGACTTTGTTGCTCGTCTGCATGCTGCTTGTGCTTGTGTGGACACAGCGCTGCTATGACGTTCAAACTCATCCATTACACGGCACGCTCCAGCCAGCCTCTATATGCACGGCGGATATTTTGAGCATCTGCCTTTATAAATATTTGCAAATACTGCTGCTGATGTGTCAAAGTATTTTTCCCTTGTACCAGCTATGACGTCATACTTTATTTTTCGTATTTTTCTCGTAAACTGAGTGGATAGTACAAGTACAGTTCTTAGGGCATTTTTTATGAACCCATAACGAGGCATCCAGCTGTGAAGAGTTTGGGCCCTATTTTTGGGACACCCTGTATGCACATTATATATTATAGACAAATTATATTAAGTTGCAATAAATAGGGAAGATATCACATCCTTAAAAAAATATTCTTTATGATTTTAAAGTAATTTGTTACAAGTAAGAATAAGACTAATAAATTGTATTGATTACATACAATAAAAAACTGTTAAATTTGTATGATAAATTTGTTGTAAATATTCTATTACTTATTTATAATATATACTTACTGACTAATAACGAGAGGTTCATAAGTTGGCATTGAGGCGGCGATTTTGGCAGCTAATTTGGCATGAGCGTCACAGTACAACTTATCGTTCACGTTGAAGTAACCTGATGAATTGATAAAAGCATTGTAAGACAATTTGAATACCATCAGATGAGTTTTATGAGGTAATAATGGTCTAATAAACTTACCAACATTCTTCAATGATGTACCACAGGTACTGCATTTAAAGCATTCCGGATGCAAAGACTTATCCTTAATTCTTACGAACACACCACTAGAAGAAAGTATTTTAAAAAAAATCAAGATAAGATTTTTTTCTGTTAAAAATAATAAGATATGATTTTGAAAGTATTTTTAAAAATAATATAACCTGGAAAGATTTATACTAGAATATTAACGAAAAAATTTACCGGTGCATTTGCTTAATATGTAGAATGTTTATTTAGTAAGCATTTTGAATTATTTTAATAATTCAAGGAATTGAATAATTTGGTTTAATTTTATGTATAATATATATTTCCGCATTGATGAAGTCATTTTTCAAAATTATATTTCTTCAAAAAAATTGAAACAGAAATATTTTTTAAAATTTTCTATTGAAACGAGGGTTAATGAGATTTGATTTGAATAATAAAATTAATAATTAAATTTATAAAAATCAAAGTTATGAAAAAATTATAGATTAATGGGTTTAAAATGTAATCATTACAACCGTTTTATTACAAGAAATATTTTTGAAATAATTATTTCTTTCGGAATCAAACTCTAAGATTATTTAAAATCGAAAAGCATGCCCACAATGCATTTTTTCTACTGCAAATAAAAAGTGATCGCAATAAGAGCTTTCAGACAACATCCTCATCGAATGTCATATTTAAAATATTGAAGAAATTTTAACATAAATTAAAATTTCTTTTTTAAGTATCGTAAAACACAACATTGAATGTATGCTGAATAATTTATGTAAAAATTATGGTTATAATCAGTTAGAGTAAAACAGGAATTTGAATTAAAATAATTAAGTACAATGCAAATAATAAAATGATCGATTTATAGATACAGGTTAATAAGTATAACTTTGTATCACAGATCCTTGTTTCCTTGATAAGACTTATGTAATGTTAAAGAAAAAGGTTGAAATTTGTGTGTGTGAGAATTTTTTTTTCTACATAAAGGAAAATGCAACAATACGAATTTTAAATTTATGTAACTATTACACATGCATTCTTTTATTACATAAGTAAGAAATTTAAAAGTATTTGAAAAAAAAATCAGTGTTTTCATTTTAACATTTTTTTTTAAAGAAATGGTATTTAGCATTAACTTATAAGGGAATTACAGAAAATAATATTAACAAGAAGGATTTGAGACTACATTTTTAAAGAAAATAGTAATGTATTAAAATACGCACATATTCGACACATTTATAAAACCAGACACATTTATATACGCTATAAAATCATTTTTTTAACACGCTTTTATAAGTTTCACTTGCATGTAACGGAATCTTAGAACTCGATTTTTACCCACTTAAAAAGATCGGATTCATTCGAAATTTCGCACACTTGTCAAGGACTGATGACAATACAATAATTTCATAATTTTGTCCCATTGTCCTTTTCAGGATCGTCAGGAATAAGGATAATCAGATTTGGCGACAATTCCAGATAAAACGTCCAGATTTGGCAATTTATTGCAAATATCGTTTTTAAATTTGGCGACTTGTTCCATGTACCATTTCCAGATATGGCAACTAATTTCATACATCATTTCCAGATTTGGCGACTTATTTCAGATCTAGCGACTAAAGAATAAGGTGTAACCCTAAAGCAACTGTTTTGAATTTAAAGCTAATTTTATGCAAATATAAAATACATTTGCGGTTAATAGAAATAAAACAAAAAAAAGTTTTTTTTATCTGAGAAATTGGAGGGTGGGTGTGTGTTAGCAATTTCTAAGCATAATATAAACATTTTTCTGAAAATTAAAATAAAAAAAAAGGCTTGTGCATGTGAAAAAAAATAAGTTGCGTTCTAAGTGCTAATTTTTTTTATTTTTATAAAGCAATACGTTTAGAAGTGATGATACGAATTAACATGAAAGGAACACGTTTAAAAGGTGAAGAAATGATTGACACTTCATATTACCATGCTTTTATTAACTCGCTTTCTTTAATGTCTGTCCGGGTGGAATTTTGTAATTGATTTTAAACTGTGTGACTTCCCGAGGAGCTAGAGACTTGAAATTTGGACCATAGATGAGAAGTGGATAACAATGCATGAAAATGTTAAAAAAGAAAACAAAAAACGAAAAGGAGGAATTTTATAATTTTTAGTCCGTTATATAAAAACATGGTACATTAAAATTTTTTTTTAATTCGAACTTTTTCTTCTTTACACACTTTTATTTGTTTGACCTGTTCAAAAGAGACGAAATCTAAATATAACGATACGGGACTCATTCAAGGCCTCGTAAACAGAGAGAATAAATACACTTCAGACCCGTTAATTAATATCCATTGAAGAGCAAGACTAATTCTACAGCCACGTAATTCCAGCTTCAAATATCAAACTCAAGGATAAATTTAACAATAAATAAATGATAGTTTTAAAAACTAAAAAACACGCTTTTATTGTAGTTCGAACTAAAAAAATTAAAAATAAATTATAGTTTGAAAAAAACTAAAAAACACGCTTTTATACTGAATCGAACTAAAAAGTAAAAAAATAATTCTTAATAAAGAATAAAATGATTAACAAGAAAATGAATGTCATTGGGGTAAAAGCGTGGGGTGTTGTTCTATAAATGTATGAATTGTCATAATTTTTAACTTCTATTCCGAAAAGCTGAATTAGTGTAAAAATGTAGTACAAAGCACCCCACGCTTTTACCACAATGACATTCATTTTCTTGTTAATCATTTTATTCTTTATTAAGAATTATTTTTTTACTTTTTAGTTCGATTTAGTATAAAAGCGTGTTTTTTAGTTATTTTCAAACTATAATTTTTTATCTGGAAAAACTGCTATGAGTTACAGAAAGTTTTCGAATATTTAAAGAAAGAACTCGGAAAGCTTACGATAACCTTATTGAAAGAGATCATAGTTCTATAAAATAAACTTACATAATAGTTTTTCCACACTCAGGGCAACAATTCAGCGCAGCCGGTTTATCCCCTGTCTGTGATGGAGGTTTCGTAATAGGTGCTGATACATGTTGTGTCACACTCTGTCCCATTGGAGAATCTGAAATTGTAAGGGCTTTACATATTACTAAAGAATCAAAATATAATAACTATTAATAATTATTATTTAGATATGAAATTATATGGGACGTGAGAGCCTAGTGGTGAAGTCTTGGGCTTCGTGGCTGACTATATTCAAATTGGTCAGGTTGCAGTGACCTCTTCCTCCACAAGTCGCAAACAATGAAGGACTGGAATAAAAGCGCTTAACCCCTGGCCCGACCATGGATCCCTTTTCGTCCTAGTCATCTAACGCGTGTACTTTGAACTCAAAGGCGGCCAGTTCAAATCACTCAGCTCCCCAAGAAGCAATCTAGGTTACCAGGGGCAATTCCCATCAACAACAGGTGTCACCGAAAAGTCAAGATCCCACCTAAGACCTATTGTATAGAGTAGCGGAGATTGGTGTAAATTGAACCATAAAGTCATAGCATAGTATGTGACATTTGAGAAGAACCAGATCAGGTGTCGTCTTCATTATTTATCCGCGGTTTAAAATTATGAAACCCACTAATAATTCGAGGTGTAGCTTTTAAAATGAAGTTAAGCCAAGCCAAACTTTAAATCTCAGAAATTTCTTAAGATTTTTTTTTATCACTAATATTAAAATGTATTGTTTATGAGCATCACATTTTGAAGTCACACCACGGCCATTGGCGGCGCATTTCGTAATATTGAACCACGGTCAAGTAACCAGGACGACATCTGGGTTTGCACCCCACTCTATAAACCTCCTCACCATGCTAACCTGAGGATCTTGATTCTCGACAGATTTAACGTGCTTCAGCGTCTCTATATGCCGGGTCTGTAGTGGACACGAACCTATGATTCAACAGAAACAAGTCGATAAAAAATTTTTATCGACGGTCGTGACCACGACCATTCGACTGCTACGGCTGCAAGCAATATTAAAAATAAAATATAAATACAACATTATATCAGACAAAAAATGGCTTAAAACTTCTATGAAATTGTGATAAAATTCATTTTATTTTAAAATAAAATACAGTGTTCTCAAACTATTACAAAAATGTTTCATAGTGCATTTTTAATTTTCGAACAGTATTTCTAACAAGTTTATTTATTCACTAAAAGATGAAATAATGAATATTTAGACGCACCTGAATAATGATATCAAAAAGACAACTTTGGTTAATAATGTACTTTTCGTTTAATATAGCATCGCTCAAGATCTGCATAATGGACTATAAAAGTCATGAATTTCATTACTCTAACCCATGCTCAAGTGGCTCGGCAGTACCTCAGAATATTTCATTCCTCTCTATGTATAAGATTTACATAACATTAAGAATTTTAAGGTAATCAAATTTTGCTCTTGTAATTTAGTCTTCAACTGAATCGAATTCAAAATCCGAGTCACACAGACACCATACCAGGTGTTCAACAAATAAAATCAGCTTGAACTAAAGAAATCAACAAGTTAGAAAACGTATTGTTTAATAAAAAAAGCACAATTAAATGTTACCTTTTCTGTAAGGTTGATCAACGTGATTGAAAGTATCTGTTGATCCGCCCTCTTTTTCTTCCATGATCATTCGATAGACTGCGGAGTCCTTATTGACTGGCTGAGGCTCCTTCATAAAGTTTATTCTGAAAGATAATTGATGCACGCACAAATGATTTTTTCTTAAAAAAATAAGTATACTAAATCCTGTAGCTAATATAGAATAACCTTTCAAGTTACCATGCTAGTATTGATAAAGTAGTTCGCCTGTTTCCTCCTTTGTAAATAATATATAATCTATTAAAATACGTCAAATAAACATTAAATAAACAAATTTATGCCTGGGTAAAAATATCATTGATTACAATTACTTGTAAACAATGTGCCAAAAATGCAATTTCTACAAATCTTTGCATTTTTAAAAAAAGGCTTTTGGTATTAACTTCAAATTTGAAATCGGATTTTTATTGAAAACAGACTAAATTTTTTTGGTAAGAAATCTTATAAAAAACTATTAGTTTCATTATCTTACTCAATATACTCGAAATATTTTTTCTATTTATAACAAATGTTTATTTTTTTAAAAAAAATAGATATATTTATTTTTATTACTAAGTTTTTTCTTCGGTGATGAAAAACAAAAGCTATTAAAGTCTAATTTGTTACTGTTTTTAGGCAAACATGCAACTCGACTTTTGAACAATTGTCAGTAGCACTGGTATTTTTATAATATAATTAATATAATCTTACAATAGTTCGTTGATTGACTTTGGTTCATGCGTTAATGAACAACCATTCAAATATATATATATATATTTTTTTTTAATTAAATAAAAATTAATTTTTTTGACAAATGTTATTTTTTTAAACATACATTCCAAATCGCATTGCTCTTGAGACTTACTGAAAGGCAGATGAAAATTTTTTTCACATTCTTTATTGTATAAAACAATAATTAAAAAAAAAAGGTTTCGAAATTTGTTTTGAAAAACTACTAACCCTTTAGCTCCCGAGGCCAAAACTTCCGTGTGAGCAGATAATGTGTCTGCTATGTTGTTCATGGAATAGAGTGGAGCAGGGGTGTTGTACTGGTTGTTTACCAGGGCTTTTCCACCTCCTAGGGGTGCGAATGGACGAGGACTGACATTATGTTTTGTCCCAATAGGTGTACTTTCCTATAAGGCAAAACTGATTATTAAAAAAAAAAGAAATTTGGCATCTATAAAGAAAGAAAACGTTTCATGTGTTAAAACTATGATGAAACGATCAGGTGAAAAATGGAATAGATTGCCGACATGTCTTGCAACATTAAACATATTTGGAAATAATTTATACACTGCAGTGTTCAGTTTAACAAAAAATTTTATATTGTTTTGCTTGAAGTTCTACTTCGTTAGAAAAACGTTCTGGCGCCATCTGTTGCAGACAGTTGTAACTTTGACAGAAATAACGCAGAATAAATTTAAAATTAAAAAATAAAACTTAATTAATGAATTAATATTTGAAAAACTGTGTTAAGGCGATATGGTACCCTAAAAATCATTAAACTGTCGAAAATTTTTTTATTATCTCATTTGATACCCCGAATCTTTATAAATATGCCTGCAAAATTTCAAAGCTTTACCTGCATTTTTCATTAAGTAATGGAGCAATGTTTGATGCTAAACAGCAACTACCACGCCTACATTTCAGATTATCTGCTAGAAAAGAGCCTGATAAAAAATGAATTAATTATTTTTCTAATGCGCATCAATGAGATTGACATTATATATGCAGTAATAAATCATTTTAAGAAGGAATTGTGCAATTCATGCAAAAATTCTAGTTTGTGAATTATTTACTGAAGATCAAATGGATTTGGTCAAGATTTAAAAGTTGTGCGTGCTTTTTATGATATTATTATGAATGAAATTAAAACTTCAAAACGGATTCTCCCAAAGCACAAATACTAAATCTCATTTTGATAACTCAGATAATTAAAAAACTAATTCGCAAGAATAGAAAAACTCTCCCATTTTTATATATTTGTTTTTGGTGATATATATATATCCCATGTGTGCGAGATTCAACACTTTTAATATTAAAATATTTTAAGATATTTATTTAAACAAATGCACATATACAGTTCTTAGATTTCGATGTATTTTACCTATAAATTGCTATTTGATTTTGCTTTCATTCGTGTACAATATTTAACATGCGAAGGCTTTTAAAATCATGGAAATAAAAAATAAAGGCATAAACATCTTTTGTACATGTTGTGCATTAGCTCTGAAGTGTGTGTATTTATTTTTAAAAATTATTAAGATTAAGTTTTATGAAATATTGATCTTTCATTCATTTTTTTTCTATATATTCATTATGACAGTATACTGTTTAATTGTTCTACATTTGTACAATTTCTTATGGTAAGTAGTTTTAAATAAGCTAATTAACATTTCATAAAAGTTTCAGACTATTCGATGAATATTATATCATGCTATTCATGGAATGAAAACTTCAAACTCATATTTCTCCATGTTGAATTTTTGAACACATACTGTTATTCTAAACCCTAAGGCTTTTTTGATAATTGAAGTATGGGTTTGAAATTTTTTATACATGTTCTGAAATGTATGTTTTGTAAAACTGTGCATAGAATTAGCTCTAACATATGTTTAGTACTTTTTCTAAAAAATTTCAAAATCAAAATTAATGTTTTTTTTTTGGAATTTTTGGAAGTTTAAACTATAAAAAAAATAATAAAAAATTAAAGAGCAGCAGCATAAAAAACCCATGCACAGTTTTATGAAGTATATTATAAGGTACCTGGAAAAAAATTTTGAAAGAAAAGAGACATATTTAAAAAAGCCTTAGAGATTTAAAAAATGCTTAAAAAAGCTAAAAAAATTTAAATTTTACAAACATTTTGCAGCAAATTAAATTTTTTTGTATGGAATTATTATTAAATATTAACCTTTATAAAATACAATTAAAACCAAATATCAAATATTAAAAATAAAAAAAATTTTGAAGCATCAAGTGTCCTCCACTACAAGTTAAAAAAAAAAGGATTTGATCTTGAACGGATGAATAGAAAGTATTTTATCAACGATGGAAAATTTGAACAAGCTATATACATAGAGAGTGAACTAATAGCAAGAATTGAAAAAAAAAAGAGGCTGAAAACGTAATAAAAAAAAAGGATTGATACGTTTCTAGGATACCTAAAATGATCTAAATTTAAGCATTAAAATGCGAAAAAGAATAATTATTAATAGAAATTTTCCGCTATCCATTAATACATATTTAAAATTTTTTTATTTTTCTGTAATTTTTTGTTTAAATCCATTTCATTAACTAGAGAAGGAACTTGTTATATAAATCTGAGAAATATCATCAAATTTGGTAAAAAACAGAGGATTTGGATTTTCCTTAAAATTCTGAATTCAGTATTATTCAGTATGCACCAGAAATACAGTATTATAAATCTCTCCAGACTGGTTTTAAAAAATCTTGAGCGATACCAAATATTGATTTTTTCTCTGAATGATTTTAGTGATGTTTTGATTCTCCCGGAACAATATATATAAGTGATAAGTCTATAGTTAGTGATATTTTGCAAATCTGTTAATAAAAATAATTGGCAATTATTTTACTGTTCGGGACGGATTAATCCTCATTCTCCTTATCGCTATATATATAATTATCTCGTGAATAGTTCTGTTTTAGTTTAGAATGTTTTAGTTTAGTTTATAGAAAAATAAGTTTTAGCTACCTGAAAAATTCCATTTGTAAAAAAATATACAAGGATGAAAATTTTGCAACATTATTAAAATGTAACAGACTTCTAAAACAAATATTTTACGGGAAGAATACTTTAAAGAATTTTATACTCGGAGTTTTTTAGTGCTGCCATCTATCATCAACCTTACCTTCTAAATATTT
>BMAO01036757.1:0-22067 GCA_019973975.1 Trichonephila clavata | reverse complement strand
GCCATTACAATATGCTTGGACCGGAAGTGTGACTGTACGAAACACTGTAGTATCGTCAGAGAGAGTTTGGATCTGGACAAGCGTGTGTCCCCATTTTCGATGTCCAATCCTGGACTATGTAAACTTTACTTATTTTCACTTATTTTCTCTAAATGTTTGTCTTGTAATTGTCTAAGTGTCTGTTCTTTGTAACTGTGCTATCTTATGTCATTAAATATATTAATTTACCCCGAGATTCTATTAATTACTTTGGTTACCCCAAGTAATGACGTAACGGCAGTTACAATTGGCGCCTAAACGTCGGCCCGACCCCAGCTCTCTCTCGCTTTTTCCCCCACAGCCTTAGGGGTGGAAGTGTTTGTCATCCCGACAATAAGAGGATTCGCACCCTGCGAATGAATATTTTCATCCAGAAAACCTGTTAACAGATAAGTGTTGTTTATTCTAAATAATCATGCTCTGTTTTGTGTGTGTGTATAAGATTATTATTATTATTCGTAGTATATATTGTGTGTTACAGGAAAAAACATAATTGAATTTAAAGTTGATAGTCATTTGTCAGTTTTCCTAATCTTTTGAAAACGAAATTTTCATTCTATCGGTTGATCTGATTAAAGCTATTTGAAGGTTAATTATTTATGAGTGCATATTTTCTTCCTAATTAAGAATTTTATGCTAATAACACGTATATGGTTTTGTTATCAAGAAATTATTGCAATTCTTATAATAATTTTTTTTCCTGTTCTTTTTATGCCTAACATAAAAATAATTCTTTTTTGAAAGTATATGATTGATTACGAAGTATTACTATATAACATTTGAAACCTTGTATGTTATTGATAAAGTATTTACATTTCTGTT
The DNA here is from genome assembly GCA_019973975.1 of Trichonephila clavata. Classification (NCBI taxonomy): domain Eukaryota; kingdom Metazoa; phylum Arthropoda; class Arachnida; order Araneae; family Nephilidae; genus Trichonephila; species Trichonephila clavata. Next base: position 21,206 of record BMAO01036757.1, on the reverse strand, counting down.
TTTATTTAAAATTTTTGGAAAATATTTTCAAGTACTTCTACTAAGTGTAAACAAGTTTGTACTATTGATAACTTCAGAGTGAATGAATTAAATTATGAACGGTATTTCTATTTAAACGTATTTGAATTGTTTTATAAATCCATTTCATGTTAACTGCTGAAACTCCTTTTGATTAATAATGAATATTATATAAATATTATTATTTTGGTTTTGATGTACTAAAGTAGAAGATAGTTAATATTGAAGAATTTGTTTTATTTTAATCTCATTAATATTGATTTGTAAATTAATTATCACATTTGAAATTAGAGAATTTTATTGTCATTCATCAAGTGTGCATTATAGTATAGAGTATTTTTTTATATGTAAAGAAATTTTCAGATACATCAGTATTGTTTAACTATAATATTTCCAAAGTGTTTCTGATCATTTTTATGATATTTTTATGTTATGTTTTTTTTTGGCTAAAACTGTGAAAAAGTTTTTTACTTTGATTATGTATTAAAAATGATAAAAACGAAAATATTTTTATTTTTCCTTTTTGTGATTCATGAAATTTTTTGAATTGTATATTGTAAGAAAGTAAGATATTATTTTTTTGTGGCATAATACTGTACTATTATTCTGTTAGTAATATTTTGTCAAATTTAATTTTGGTCTGTTTATATATAAAATTTAAAAATCAAAGTTTAAATTTGTAATTGATTCAATGCGGAAAAATTTGAATCATGTTTCCAACCAGGGGGAGGTCCCCCATCCAATAGCAACGACTTCCATAGAAAAAGTATAGACCACCCTGGTCATGAAAGAAGTGCCGCCCGGCAATCAAAATCCATCATAGAAAAGTATATAGACCACCCTGGTCTCAGAAGTGCCGCCCGGCAATAAAAAATCCGTTATAGGAAAAGTGTATAGACCACCCTGGTCTCAGAAGAAGTGCCGCCCTGGCAATAAAAAATTTCCTATCATAGGAAAAGTATATAGACCACCCTGGTCTCGTATGAAGTGCCACCCGGCAATAAAAAATCCTGTTATAGGAAAAAGTTTATAGACCACCCTGGTCTCGGAAGAAGTGCCACCCTGGCAATCAAAGATTCCTGTCGTAGGAAAAGTGTATGGACCACCCTGGTCTTAGAAAAAGCTCCTCTAAGGAAAAAGAGGACGCCCCCCCCCCCCAAAAAAAAAGAGTACCTTCTGTTTCCGAGCCGAGATGTCAACGGAACCAGAGTAACGTCTGTAACACACGGTACAGTTCCAAGACCGAAATGTAGGTGCCGCCATTACAATATGGACTTGGACCGGAAGTGTGACTGTACGAAACACTGTAGTATCGTCAGAGAGAGTTTGGATCTGGACAAGCGTGTGTCCCCATTTTCGATGTCCAATCCTGGACTATGTAAACTTTACTTATTTTCACTTATTTTCTCTAAATGTTTGTCTTGTAATTGTCTAAGTGTCTGTTCATTGTAACTGTGCTAACTTATGTCATTAAATATATTAATTTACCCCGAGATTCTATTAATTACTTATGGTTACCCCAAGTAATGACGTAAGCGGCAGTTACAATTTATTTTTAATGATAATTCTAAAAAAAAACCTTAAATATATTTCTTATGTAAAATCTAAAAAAAAAAAAAAAAAAAAAAAAAAAATTCAGGGCTATTTACATTTAAAAGAAAATCATTTGAATTTTAACCGAGAGAATAAATCCAAAATTAATTTCTTTTAAAGTCATCCAGAATGTTTCCTCCGTCTTTATGAATAAAAAGGCTTATGATAAAAAACCAATGGAAAGAATTTAGTAATAATAGAAATAATAAAAGAGGGCTAAATATCTCCTTCAATAAATTTCATTCATAAAACAGTTTAATTACGCTCACAATCTTTTTACATGGACCTCACAAAAATTTAATTAAAATAACTTTGGCTGATCTTATAAGAAATAATATAAAAAAAAATACATAAACTGCTACATTTAATACTATTCTAGTAAGAAAGATTCAAGAATAATATTCGAAGCGCAACAATTTTATAATGAAAAAGTTTATTCTTCGAAAGTGAAGTTTTTATACTCTTTTTTTTTTGGTTAGCTATTTTAGCTATCGGTAGATTAAAGATCTTGACTAAAATAATACTAAATATTTCTTTCAATCGTAAATGAAATCTACAAGGGAACGGAATTAAATATGAAAAAAGTCTAATTGAACATTATATGAGGAAATTCTTTTTCGTGTCTGTCTGGCAATCTGTCAATCGCCTACATTGACGGCTCATCCGACTCAAATCTTGATAAAGGAGGTGCTGGTGTCTTCTTTATTTATCCAAACAGAGACCATGAGTACCATAAAATTCAAGTAGGGAAAATCGCATCCGACTACACATGTGAACTCATTGCTATCAAGAGTGCATTGGAGATTTTCTCCTTTCTAAAAGCTTCCAAGAATCCAGTGGCATTATCATCTTCACAGATTCAAGGTCCGCGCGGAAAGTCATCCAGAAGGGCAAATGCCAAATCAGCCACAAAATCATCCAACCCATCGACAAAATCATCACAGAAATGAGATCCTACATGATACAATAGATACCAGCTCACGTAAATATCCTCGGTAATGAGAAAGCCGATGTACTTGCCAAAGAATCCGGAGCTTGCCCCCAATCGTCTAATCACACGACCCTCATAGACGCCAATGCATTTGACAGTCAAGAAGACTAATCAACAATAATTTTAAGTATTCTAACTAAGCTCTAAATAGTAACCGTACAATAGCAGCGATAATAACTAGACTTAGAACAAACACGTAAAAGGAATGAAAATCTCAACTGACGAACAAAGAAGTTACGTAAATCAACACCCTAATTGCCCTAATGTTCATCTGTCTCCACAACAAATATTCAGCTGCCCAGTAATTCAAGCTAGTCTTTTCAAGATCAGCTCAAAAGACCCAGAAGATTTGATCTTCTCTGATAAAGCTGTTGAGGTTGCCGAAGCTGTTTTTGACAGCTTCGGAGCGATCTAAAGCTTTTTTTTTTATCTATCTGCACATCATGGACACTCCAACAATCACAAAATTCTATATATAAAATGCTTACGCTTTAAAAATATTTTTTAAAACTCTTGTATTAAGTTTTTGAGGCTATTTTATGGAAAATGCTATATATAAGCATATTGCTCATTTATGTGAATTATATGAGATTAGGCTTGAATATTAAGAAGTAGGAATGCCAGAAATAAGCTCTTTTGATAATGTTACTTTGTAAATTAAATATCGTTACGGATTAAATGTGATTAAATTGCATAAAAATGCGACTTCCTTTATAACTTTTGCTGTTCTCATAGCAGCTGAACAAAATTAGTATAAATATTAATGGCTCAATGTGAGTACTAAATTATGGTGTGATGGATTGTTAATTAACATAGTTAATTAACTTTCTCTGCAGAATTTTTGATTTAAGAATCACAATTTTAACGCATTTTTACTTTGCATTTTAAAATTAGCTTTATTTCTTTAATTTTTAAACACTTTTGTTATGTGTTTTTGAAGTACGGCGATTTAAAAATTTGGTAGCTTAATGTTAAATGAATATCTTAAGCATTTGACAGACGATTGGTAATGTCCTTACCCCCGAAAAAGTGCGATTTATTTAATACTATACAAAGAAAACGAACTGCAGCATATCAACATTTTTATGTGATGGGATTCTTTGGCTTAATACTCTTATATCTAAAGATTTATGCTTTCGCGCAACAATGTTTCGAAAAAAATGCTAAATTTGAAATTCCAATTAGACGAATCGAGGTAACTTAATAGGCAGTATAAAGGTTTATAAATCTTAATTATCGGTTTAGTTATCAAGAGTTATTAAGAAAGAAGAAAAACAGTTGGAATTCTATGCAGGATTACTATGTTTGATTTCCTATATTTGGATTACTTCATATTTTCCTGAACACCTCCGGAACTGATTGCTGGATTTGAATGAAATTTGGAACATAAAGTATTGAATCCATTTTCGGTTTAATTTTACAAAGAGTGTCAGTTCTATAGTTGGAAATGTATATTTACTGAAATTAAAAAATTACATTAAATAATGAATCTATTGATAACATACTTCACAGTTAATTTCTGGAAGAAATTTCGTGAAAGTATGCTTCACGGTCAGCTTCCGAGAAGTCAGTAATTTGGTTTCTTATTTTTTATCAACCTACAATGAGAATTACGAAAGAAATTATAGAAGGCATTTTTTGAAAGTGGTGCTAGTGGCTATCAATCTTGGTACTTGATATATTAAAAATTTTTCTCAATAATCATCCTTACATTTTACTAAGTAAAATTAATTACATTTTCTTTCTTTTTTCAGTAATCTGGATTCTCGGTTCCTTTCAGTATTCCCAATCAATATTGTAAAAACTGCGTTTGTATTTTCCAGCAAAAAGATTTTTTTATCGTTTGAAAAATGGGGAAATAGAACTTGTTCTTTTTTCTCTTGTTGTACCTTTAGAATAACTTTTTTCGAAATTCTTTCACAAGATTTTATCTTTCAGAATTATGATATTGATTTGTTTTGACATATGACACTAAAAATGTAAATAAATACGCTCCAGTCAGTAATGCGATTACAGTTGAGAGCAAAAACTCGTTTGAAAGTCCTTTTTACATAAATTCTCGAAAATGAAATACTGCAGAATTGCTAGTTTCCCAGAAATATGAATAGTCTCCTTAAATTTTCAATTTTTATTTGTGTATTAAGTAACTCAAATCTATATAATTAAAATTTCTTTTTAAAAGTAGTTGAAAATAAAATTTGAATAAACTAGATGATCACTTTTAAGTATCAGAAATGTAAGGCATAAGCGCATATTTTTTATGTTTTAGTTTATATAATTTAGAGAACTAAATTTCTGATAACTACAACTTTTTATTAATTTTCTATACAGGAAGAAAAAAAGCCTCATACTACAGAAATCTGACAATGGATTTTTAAAAAATTTCCAATCATGTTTTCTATAACCATTTGAAGATGCTTCTCCATATATTTAAACACAAATGAAAGGCTTTGGAATTTTTTCGTTTGTTTTGCAATATTTTAAGTATACTTTGTGAAAAATGTTGTGTTATGAATAAGAAAAATGTATGCAACTATGTTTACTAATGTCAATGTAAATTTGTAACGAATTGTTAATGTTACAATTTTTTTTAAAGAAATACTTAAGATTATTTATGTATATGATTATTTCTATTGTTCACACATATATACATGATTGTAATGCTTATTTTTGCTCCAAAAATTCTAGTGTATTACTACGAGTATTGCACTTCCATGCATTGTTAATAGAAAAAAAATTGTACTCCCCCCACAATGTTAATAATAATTGTTTGAATACGTTTTATGACACAGTTAAAAGCTCATAAGCACATTATCAATTTATATTGCTCAAAAGAGCGTTACGTTTAAAAAAATATAAGTTGTATGCCTAATTTTTATTTTGGTGAAATTAGCGTGTTATTACATAATTTAAAGCCTCCCAAATATTTTGTTGATATATATATATATATATATATATATATATATATAAAGAAATTAACATGTAGTTTATTAATTGCATTCCTTAATTATTTCATTTAATATAACACTTTTGCAATATTCCCATTTTCACAAATGCATTTTTGAAGAATTATGAGATTATAAAAAACAAAATTATTTCGTCCTTTTTATATATTATATGAAGAAATTAACCGTGTTATAAAATGACTTTATCATGTTATAAAATGAAACTAATAATTGCTTTATCGATTAAAAATTATTAATTTTACAAAAAACAAATTTTTATTAGCTCTTTAAAACCGAAGTAATCTATAATATATATGTTATATGAGTTTAGAATTTATCTTATATTTTTAAGATACTAGACTATACACATACCAGGTACATATACTGGATGGGTATGTATTTATAAGCTTTAAAATTTACAGATTTAAATACTTGGAAAAAATTCCAAACTTTAAATACTTGGAATTAATACAGCATACATTTTTATGAAAGTATGTTGCATTTTATACCAATTTTAGTTTTTCAATTAATTGTGAAAATTAATGTTTTGCTAAATGTGCGAAGCTCCTCGAAAGAACTTTGTGTAATGTAAATTTCTGATATTTTGTTAATTTAGTTTAAGAAGTTATTCTGACAATATGACTACTCCCCATTGTATTAACTTTAAAATCTTCTTTTCACATGGTTAATAGGTTTGTCAAAAAAAAGAGCTTAAAAATGTGCAAAAGCCAATGATTAATTGTAAAACGGCGAGGAAACGTTAAAAAAATAATGTAAGACTAATAAATTTTCTTTTATTTTATTTCATAAGACACATAAAATTGCGGAAAACAAGTGTACAAGTTTTTGATATGTGCATATAAATTTATATACCTGAATTGTTACATTTATACATATAATTTTATAACAGCTGTGCATTTAACATTTGAGCATTTAACATACATTTAATTAATATTATAACATTTCTGCATTTAATATTATAACATTTAATATTTATGCATTTAATATAACATATTTACACCATTTTTAAAATGATAATTCGCATTGACTTCTTATTTCCCATAACAGCTCTAATTGTTCTTTTATTTAAGGTAAATGGTTTTAACCTTCCCCCCTCACAAGAATGTCCAATGTTTAAATTTTAATTTCATAGAAATGATTTTTTATTTCCTTATCCACCGTTATTTTAGAGATTTTTTACTCATAATCTAAAGAAGTAAGAGGAGGGCCAGTCTTTAAAATACAGAACAATTTGCAAAAAACCAAAATCTTTTTTATTTAAATCTCTAATGCCCTTGGTCACTTGGTAATGGTACTTATGCACTTTACTGTAATGAAAATGTCATGGCTTAACGAGACTTTAAAAATGAACTCATAGATGATGAAATATTTGAAAACATTTTGTGAGTCCATTATGGGTTATTTTCTAACCGCATCAAATCATTACACTAAAAGAACCAATTCTGAGGACACACCATTACGAAAATGACTGCAGAAAACTGATCAGAGATTGTGTTAAGATAAATCAGCCGTGCAAAAAAAGATAGCATTTTTTGACCATGTTTATTTCAAACTCGTTTGAAAAGGCACAAAATCGTACAGAATTATTAATTTAAAATTTTAAAATGATACAAGCACGTTTTTTTCCTCCAGAACAGATTATTGTTGAAAACTAAATAAAAACGTGAAATAGATATGTTCATTGATGTATCCGATATTAATAAAAAGTTCTTTCTTGTTGCGATATGAAAATAATTCCAATTTAGCTATATATTTCTTTGTAGAATAAGTTGTGAACTCCACTGTGGTAAATGTTTGAGAGGTCACCACATTTTCATTTTTTTATTGAATGACTGTTGCTGCAGGCAATATATTTTCAAAACGACATTTATAATATTAAAGTGTCTATCATTTTAAGGAACCAATTACATATGATTAACAAAGTTAAACTCCTTATTAAAGAGAGATATAATGGTGTTGTTTGGATCAAAATATATGATGGATTAATACATAAAATGTATCGGTAACATACACTTCAGATCATGAATTTACAATGTATTAAACACAACACATTAAGTCGCTGATTATTGGCACTGTAGCACGCTAAAACATTCTACACAAGCACTATATATGTCCCTTAATACGGCACTTCTCGCGTAAGGTATGTCATACCCACCTTCTAACTTTTTTCAACGCTGTTCTTAAACCTTTTCAGGAAAATGGATAGTTTCTTGTATAGCTAATTTTAAGGTCATTTCCTTTGAGGGGCCTTAGCTTGTAAGCGAATTTTAAATATATAGTTTTGGATACCGCCTCTTCGAGTATGTCATACCCTGTGCATGAATCACCGTTACAGTTCTGAATGCATGAGCATGCTTTAAATCTTTCTTATGCTATGGCGTATTTCTGTAGTTATGATAAAGAAATGCGATATTTAAGTAATTTAATAGACACAGTATTTAATAGATATAGTACAACAGTATTTTCGGATCACGGAAATCTCTATGCGTTGATGATAAGGATGAATCAAATGATGAAGAGTATAATAGCAAGTATAATTCCTCCACTGAAATCGCTCCAGATTTAGAAAAGGGAGACACTGATAAAAATAAATGCTTTATTTGCGTAGAGACAGAAAAACATTTGGGAAGAATGGAATTTTAAAGGCAAAAACTAATACACATCTTATCCACTTACAGATGAACTTTTGTAAAAGGAAACAGCTACTGCTGGAATAATAAGGGAAAATAAAAGAAGAAATTCCAAAATTTTGGATTTAAAGAATAGAGGAATTTACTCCTATATGTTTAATTTTAAAAAGGTACAACTATTGCTTCATATATACCCAAGAAAAATCGGAACTATCTTCTACTTCCAACAATATATAAGGATGGTACACTCGATTCATCTGCAGTACCATCAACATCGGGTTTGGCTGAAATCTGAAATAATATCTTCCTTAATTTGAACAATTATCGTCATTGATAAAAATAACCACATCACATTCAATGGCTAGAAAATGTAATCGTTAGCCTATGAAAATATTTTCTTTATTGTTGAACGTTGCGATGATAAATGCGCAAATTATTTTGTTAAATACTCAGGAACCACCTACTAAACATTGAACCAGACGCTGATTTCTGATGTGTTCTGGATTTCAATTTACAGAGGAATGTAAAGAATGTAAAAGCCAGCAAGCAATACTTCCACGAAATTAAAAAAAATTAAGATCCAGTGAAAACATCGCACTTACTCGCGACGAAGACTGAAGGAGTATATAAACAATGTACTGATTGCCCTAATGAGTAGAAAAGAAAAACTGAATTTACGGGTGAAAAGTGTAATAAACATACTGTATTTTCTACTTTTCTACCCTTTTCACTTTTATATATAAATTTTACGGTAAAATCAGAATGTAAACACCCTTGGGTATAAGGTACCTGTGCGTGAAACTTTGTTTGCTTTTTTCGCACGATATATGCCGGGTTGATTCTCCATAACTTTTGTAATCTCCAAAAAAGTGTGTTCTGTAGTGGGGTGCAGGAAGTCCACATAATTCTCTAATCGTGACGAAAAATGCAGTCTTTCTGATGTATAAAGGTTGCGGATTGTTCTGGGTAGACTTGATCCTTTAAGAATCCCTCAGTCAGAAATTGCAAGATCTGAGCCTAAGATGTTTAAATATAACGTCAACAAATGTTTCGGCAATAATGTTTCAACAAGCGTTACGATAAATATAGTGGAGAATATATCATTCTAAATAAAAATAATGTCCTGGAAGCGATGAAAATGTTGCGGTTCTGGGATCACAAACTTTTTTTGAGTGTTCCAATATCGTTTACGAGAATGGGATTCAGACATTGTTGGAATCTCGTGTACAAAAAAAAAAGGATTACACGTACTTCACTGTCGGTGGGATCAGCAATCGTCTTAAGCATTTTGAATGCTCATTAACATTCCACCTATTATAGTGTCACTAAACTGGAAATCAATCAGAGACACGTGTGCGCATGCGTTGAACTGCAAAACTACCATTGCAATTGCTGAAGAACGAAACGGTACTTACTTTCCGACACGCCTCGTATAATGTCCTATTTTTTGAAAAAAAAAAATATTTATTTTTTATATACAAGGGGTGATCAAATGAAAAGGTACGAAACGACAGGGTGGATACAAATATAGACTTTATTCAAAATATACACCATAGGCCTGAGCACAACGATCCCACTGATGAACAAGCCGCAGGATTCCTTGTTCCAAGAATTCCTGTGGCTGTGACGAGACTCAGTCCTTCACAGTGTCCTTGAGTACGTCATCCGAGTTGAAGCGCTTTCCTTTCAGGTGTTTCTTCAGTGGACCAAACACATGAAATCGCAGGGTGACATGTACGGACTGTAGGACGGATGGTCCAACGTCTCCCATTGGAACTTGTCCAGTTCCATTTGTGTGACTCTGGAGACGTGTGGACGCGCGTTATCATGGAGCAGAACCACACCCTCCGTGAGCAGCCCCGGTCTTTTGTTCTTGATGGACCTGCGTAGGCGTCGGAGTGTCTCACAGTACACATCGGAGTTAATGCTTTTTCTGTGCTCGAGTAATTCTGTGCTCGCATCATTTGGACGCTGCTTTTTATAAGAGCCTTTGCTCTCTCCTGCGCATGCGGGCACCCGCGCATGATCCGATCCCAGTCAGAGTCTCCAATGGCATCCCGAGATGTCTCGCTACATTCTCCCTTGGCGGAATATGCAAATATTTAACTGTTTCATTTTTATGTCGTTTCGTACCTTTTCATTTGATCACCCCTTGTATAATAAACATACATCATATGTAATAGCTTGTTTTTAATATTGTAAGCTACATGACACCTGTGAAATTCAAAGATGTATGAATTATTTATCAAAATATATGTAAAGGAGTGCATTAATATCCTGAAACATTCTTAAAACCCTTTGTATAGAACAGGGGTGATGAACCATTTTTGATGAACGTGCCATTTTTTCTAAAGAAATGTTTAATGAGGTATTGACGTGCCACACATAATTTTGACTTGTGATTTTTGGAAAACTAATAAAACTAAATACGAACAAATCAAAGCTCTTTATTTAATACGAAAAAATAGATTTTGCACGGTATAATAGTAAATGTTTTAGTTATACATGTAATTTGAATTAAAGTAACATTAGTATGACTTCTGTTGTTTTGTAAATTTGATGACAAATAACTTATATTGGGATTGTAAGATGTTACTTTTAGCAGAATGCATGCTGAATTGGAGTCATCAACTAAACGGTTTCTAAGCAAGTCTTTGATGATATTCATGTCTAAAAATAACGACTCGCAGGTATAGGTAGATGAAAATATGGTTAAAATAGCATATGAGCCAGCTTCTTCAAACAGTTAAATGCGTCTGGAATCGAATTTCATATTTCCAAAATGAAGTTACTAGCATTTTTACTTGTATTGCTTGTTAATCTTTCTGCTTCAATCAATTCCAACTTTTTCCTTGTTTCAATAAAGTTTTGAATTCGTATTGAACTAGATTGGAAATCAATCAGTTACATCTCGAATTCCTCAACTTCCAACCAATCGAAATAGGACAAGTTTAGTTTATCAAATGAAATCACATCAGGGTACATAATAAACTTGAACGTTTCTGACAATTCCTTGGACTGAGAAAATCTCGCTGAAAATTCTTTGATTACAGAATCAATTATGGAAATAAATTCATCAATAAATGTTTCTTCATTTCTTTTCTCATAGGCATCTAAATTTTTGATATTTTTCTTCAAGTTTGGTAAGTACTTGTAGTTTCTTTTAATAACATCATTTCTAAAAGCATGCAGCTCAGCTTCAAAAGCATGAATGAGATCCATCATGACGATAACTGCTTTATTCGTGCTTTGAACTGTTATGTGCCAACTAGACATATGCCAACATTTCAATTCATTGAAATGTTGGCATACGTCTGTAAAAAAAACATCAATTTTAAAAGTCACATAATATCCATCATCTGTGGGTATTGCTCAATTTTGCTCTCATTTTGCAGAAACAGTCTGATTTTTTGCAAGCAATCTACAAATCTTTAAAGTACGTTCTCGCGGCTCAACCAGTGGTTTAGTAAGCCATTATACGCCGAATTGACTTCATCCAACGAAGCATCAAGGCGTCTCAGGACCCTTAACATATATCCGTATACTCGAAAAAAACATCCTTCTTCAAACCAATGTAACTTAGCAATAAAACAAAAAAATCATTTGAAATTTTTACCACATGATAAACGTATATAATTACATGTTTTCTCAAATTTTTAGAGAATTTGAGAAAAAATTAAAAAATTTAAAAAGAAATATAAATTGGGCAATTTTTCAAAAATATAAAAATAAGTATTTTACAGCACGCGCAGGATTCTGAAGTACAAAATTGATAAAAATTTACAAAATTAATTTTACTTGGTATAAAAATGTTCAGTTTCAAAGTTATACTAACTTTTAAGAAATTTAGAGAAAAAAATGTTTTTAAAAAACAATTATAATGAAAATATTAAAATTTTAAGAAAAAAATTAACTAAAAAATTCAAATAAAAAATTTATTAACTTTTTTTTAAAAATGTTGTATTAGTTATGAAAAGCTTTATTTTGAACACGTGTATAAAAGTTCAAATTGATATCATAAATAGTTTCTGAGAAATCCTACTCGAAAGCTAAAATTTGTTGCTTTGAGAAAAATGAAGGTAAAGGGAGATAAGAAAGAGATAGGGTTTTTGTTCAAGTTCACTAGTTATTTCTCAATAACTTCAGAAGTTTTTACAGTATCAACAAAAGTTTGGTATCAAAATGCTCTGAAATATTAAGGCTTTAACATATATTTTTTTCAAAAAATTGAAAATTTGCAATTTAAGAATTCTTAAATTCCTAAAACATTCGCTCATTTAAAGACTGCGACGATATGAGATTGATTATTTTTATGACTAATGTTAGTACATTTTTAAGAGATGTTAAACTACTCTTTGCACACAAGGCTTGTTGGTGAATAATGCAGTGACGTTCAAGATTTGAATGTCCTACGTCTGTTTTAAATAAAGGAATGAAACCATTTTTTTTGCCTGACATATTTGGAGCACCATCAGTTGTTATTGAAACAATTTTTTTTTCAAATCAATTTCTTTCTCAGCAAGTGAATTTTTACAGCCTTACAAATATCTGTGCCTTTTGTTAGCAACGATGTTATAGCAATTAATTCTTCCTTAATGACATTTCCTACAAAATATCGAGTAAAAAAAAGCTAAACGTGCAGATTTATAAATGTCAATACTTTCGTCAAGACATAGCGATATAAAAAGAGCGGAGTTGATGTCATTTTTACTGTTGATTTGCAACAATTTCGAACGGTTTCAATATTCTTTTATTGGTGTTTCTGGATAGAGGAATATCATTGATGCGCTGAATTATCTTATCTTTATTATCAAATCATCAAAAAGTGAGGACTCTCATGTCAACCAAGGTTCCTTCAAAAACTCTCCGTCTTGAAAAGGTTTACTATGCCGAGCAATGGCATTTGCAGTTGAGTAACTTGCCTCACTTGTAAGACAATTTTTGCTTTCATATTTAATCAAAGACGTCAACTATACATTTTTGTATTTTATTGCAGTTGCAATTAATTCTTTTTGCTCTGGTTCGCTTTTTTCACAAAAGGATTTGTTTCAAAATGCCGTTTTACAAACGATGTTCTGTATACTACTGTCCCAGAACATAAAACACACACCGCTTTGTCACCTTTACTGATCATGCCATATTTCTCAGACCACCAAGTTTGAAATTCTCTGTTACGCTTACCACTTTTTGTTTTTTTTTGCTGAACTAGCGATGTTAAATATCAGCTAAAAATCGTACATTAAACAAAAATAAACTTTAAAATACAGTTGTGTGGACGAAATTGACTATTCTATGTTCTTTTCTGTGATCACACGGAATTTTTTTTTTTACTGACTGCACACGATTGAGGGCGCATGCGCAGATATTTGTTTTTTGGAAATTGAGTATTTGTACAGATCTTTGTCTGTATCGTGTCTGCTCTTTCGCTTTTGTCTCGGGTCATTAAAAATTTTAAAAATGAAGCCGTGATATGAATTAGACTTACTAGATAAGAATTAGATCATTGATAAATTAGATTCATACAAGCTGAACCCCTAATGTAAACGTTAGAATAAATTTTTTAAACAACTTGAATATATCTATAAATGATTACATGCCAACACCCACTATGCGAAGATAAGCCTTGCATGATTAGCAATTGTAATATATGACGTAACTACGCAAGACATAACAAACGAGTCTGCTCCCCGTCGCCCCGCGACTGATGACTCCGTTTGTTCATAATCGTTCATAGTGAACTTTGTTATTTTTAGCTAAAATGCAAACCGTTTTTGATCAGTGGCGTGCCCAAAATATTATCTCGCGTGCCATTGGTTCACCATCCCTGGAGTAGAAGATAAAAAGTAACAGTTATAATATTAATACTTGGTAAAAGAAAAAGAATTCTATATATTTTAACCATATTACAATTTATATTCATTTTAATAATTTTTTTAAATAAAAAGAATAAATGCAATGTTTGGAAATGTCAATTTTCCCCCCTGAATATTTATAATCAAGTACTACATTTATAATCAAGTAAAATATTTAAGTATTGCAGTATTTATCAGTACTAACGTATTATACCGTCGATCAGTTTCACTAAATGAATAGACGTCGTCTATTAAAAAAGATTGCCAAATACTGTCATTGCCATTGTTATTTGCGTTCGAACATGAATGGAAGATTTTTTCAGTACTGGTTACATTTTGCAGCATTTGGCAATGTTTTTTCATTTGACAAAATTGGTCGATGGTATAATACTTAATTACTTATTTATCCAATATTTGAATTTTCAACATAGCAGATTGCTTCCGTTGTAAAATTTAACTGGAAAATTTAACTTTATATAAATGAAACGTAAAGTTCATTGAACACATTTTTTGCACCATTCTTTGTTTAAAAATGGTCAAAATATAAAGCATTTCCTAAGTTTATTTATTTTTTCTTGTTTTACGTTACATAAACGAGCTCATAAATGCTTGTTAAGGAACATTTATAATCTGATTTTAAATGCTCTTAATAAATGATCTGATTATTAATAATCTGATAATTTGTGATAATAAACAATCTGAATGTTTGTAATTAATAATTTGACAGTTTGTGATATGAAATACAGTCTGTTGGGTGGCGTGGTTGATTTGTCGCTGGCCTTCTGCACCCAAGTAGGTGGATTTTCATGCTGCAGAAAATCGACAGCAGCCATGTCATATGTTTATACGGCATGTAAAATATCCCTAGAGTGTCTGCTTGGTTTGGGTGCCTTCGGCAAAATTAAATCCTGGTACAGGTTCGCATCATCAGAACTCAGGTACTTCCCTCTGGAGAGAAAACTGGGAGTCAAAATTACTTGCGGCGATTGGTATCCGCCTATATGGTGACGCACTAAAAAGAGATATCAGCTTCCGGAGAATGTATAGGTCTACAATTGTAAAACACCAATGGCAGCCCATTAGAAAAAAAGGAAAAAAGTATGAAATATATATATTTAAAAAAAAAGAATAAAATTAACAATTTTATTTTTTGAATAAAAGTTTAAAATTAATAATTTTTTTCACAATTAGGGAATGTTGCCAATTCCTTTTATGTTAACGATAATAATATTAAGTCAATCAATAAGAAAAAAACGAGAGAGAGAAGTGACAAATCCTGAAGCATTCAAATTTCAAGCAGTCAAAGTAATGGTTAAATCTGACATTAAGTCAAGAAGTAGTTGGATCACACAGTTTCAAAGTAATCATTCTTTAAAATCAATATTGATCTTGGCAAGTAAGGAACTTCTGATATTACTTCATCGGTCCAATGAAAGAGTGGCAAAAGAAACTTAGAATTCTTGAGAAGTAAAAAGAAATTCTGTGTTTCAATTACAAAAGGGAGAATTGAAAAGGTATTTTAAAAAGAAAGTGTATAAAATATTTATTACTTTTGGGACATATGAGAGAACCATGCAATATTATAGCAATTGCTTTAAAAACTATATTTTAATAAAATAACCTTCACATATTACAAACTATGAGAATTTATTAAATAAAAAGTAACTTGTTTTTTTTTGTTTTAACATTTATAAACCCCGTGCACCACGCAATGTATAACACGGGCCATACAACACATACGGAAGAGAAAGGATTACAACACAAACATCAATGCCTTCTCCGGGATGCGAACCCAGTCTCTACGGCACCGCAGTCAGCTTCACTGACCACTATACCGGATGGGCGGGGAAAAAAAGTAACTTGATTTATAATTTTAGACCTAATTGATTTTTGTTAAATTAATTAATTTCTACTGATAGTGACAACGAAAATAAAATTGTTTTTTGTTTTATATATATGCTCTAAAAGGTAACAAATTTTGTTTACAATTTAGTTCATATTGATGTACTTAGACAACGTTCCTTAAATACAGTTTTGAGATAAAAATAAAATACCAAATATTAACACAAGAAAATATGCTTTGGTGATTAAAAAATAAAAAAGCAAAGGAATTATTTTATTACTTCTTCTAAAATATATTTTACACTCCACAAAAGATAAAAAATGATGTAAATTTAAATAATAAATAACTGTCATATAAGTAAAATTTATAAGAATATTCCCAAAATTTAACAAAAAGAATGAACATTTATTATATAACTGGAATCAACAACTGTAACTATGATTTATTTCCGAATATGAATATATATATATAAGGATAATTAAATTAGATCTAAAATTAAATCCCTAGACCACTATTAACATTTTATATTCTGTTACATCTTCAAGTATTAAATTTATTACTCGCTTCTGCCTCTTGAATAACACATAGCCCTAAACAGAACTTTTCCGCTCCGACCATTAAATTTTATTACCTCGTATGTGATGCTTAACTTTCAAATATACCTCTTCAATAAGAAGTGTACTTGAAAAACATCTGACCTATAAGTGGCCACCGATACTTTACGCGTGTCTATTTTCTCTCTTAGCAAGCAGATCCAAAAATGAAAAAAGATAGTTTGAACAAAATACCTTGGTGTTGACTCGGAAAACATGACACACACACACACACACACACACACACACACACACACACACACACACACACACACACACACACACACACACACACACACACACACACACACACACACACACACACACACACACACACACACACACACACACACACACACACACACACACACACACACACACACACCACACACACACACACACACACACACACACACACACACACACACACACACACACACACACACACCACACACACACACACACACACACACACACACACACACACAAACACACATACACACACACACACGTATATATTCGTATGTATACATATAACATATATATATACTTACTCCTGAAGCCTTCTGTCGAATTTCGAACTGTCACTCGATCTTCTGATTGAACTAGGACAAAGGACTCAAGTTTTTCAATGTCTTGCTCATGCATTTGTATCAGATCATCAATCAGCATCTGATGGTAGATATCCAGAAGTTCTTGAACGTCATCAATATCCACTTCTAAGTTTATTTGCCTGACAAAATTGGCAACTTTTTCAATCAAACTACCACTTTCATCAAGCTCTGGCACTAATTCCTCCTGAGCTTTAGTGATGAAAAATAAAAGACGAATCGAGACGAGATCACGTAACTTTGAATTCGCGTAAATCGAGGTATTACTGAATTTATAAATAAAATAGTGTTTGTTTTCATATATTAAAATTGGAAAGTTAAATAGTTTCAATAGTTTGTTTAGAATATAGTTTGAGTGACATTACAGAAACTTAAAGTAAGCTCTAGAGTTTAATAAATACCAACGAAATATTCCATCAATTACACCAATCAGCATTTATTATAAAATAAATATTTGTCATTTTTTTTAACAATAGTGAAAAGGAAGTGCTTTTTCTTCTTGTTTATTTTTATTTGAGAAAAAGTATGAATATATTCCTTTTCTCCCAACACACAAAGAATTTCCAACTTAATTATTACAAAAGAAGAAGCTATAACATATGACACACACATTCTTTTGGCTGGATGATTCTGGATAAACACATCATAGATTTTTTTGTTCGATAATAAAAAGTCAAAAAGGATGAGCAGTCGTTTTCGATTGTATAGTTACAGATGATTAACATAACATGGTTTGACAATACTTTTAATATGATTTCGAATAAAAAGTTTACAATAACAGGTTTATTTCCAAGATTACGAAATGTGAACGTAATATTTTTGAAAAATGTAAGAGGTAGATTAAGTGTGAAATGAATAAATGTTTTTTTTGCTGCAAAATACACTCAAGAGATTATGAAAATCCTGTTTGTGGCAATTGTCATACTTAATAACTTTGAACATTTGAAATGTGAAAAAGCATTTTTAAATCTTCCTAATGCTATTTTGAATTTTTAATCATTTTTAATAATTAAATAAATAAATTCTTAGGTATGAGAGCTGAGCTTAAATAAATTAGAAGCAATTACTTTTCTAAATAATGAATAGTTATTTTTCTTATTATTTAAAAACATATTAAAAATCTAAATAGTTAATTTCTTGAATTCAAGTTCTGTTTTATGTACCCTGAAAAATTAAATTCACAAGGGTAAAAACAAAACAAAATTCATGTAAACTGCACTCTAAATATTTCTTGTGTGTGTGGTGAAAACATTAATATAATTAACATACTTAAAAGACTTAAAATGCTTTTCATAAGTAGAAAATTTGTCGACAACAAGAGATATACAATTTTAATCTTCGTAATGAATAAATTTTTTGACAACAGAACATGGCTCTAAATAATAAATTCTTAAATAATATGATTAATACATTACATGTAAAAATTCTTTGAGATGCCCTCTGAAGTGAGATAATTACAGAAAAATATCTATTTATATAATAACTTGTTTTATTAAAACTTCAAAACATATGTAAACATACAAAAAATATAAATTATTTGTCTCCGAACGAGATAAAAAAGTTTAATAAAAGTAATTAAAAGTAAAGTTAGTTATGCAATCAAGTAGGTTCTTGCATTTTTAATCTATTGTTATATTTTCTCAAATACCTTTATAAGAAATGATATATTCTAACTTGTTGAAGATAAGAGCTATTTCAAAGAAAAATAAACAGACGTCAAAAATACAGCTTATGACCAATTTCATCACCAAAATATTTTAAAGTTTTTCTAATTTAGTTTTATTATAATTCCAGTTTAATTTTTTGCAAAATGAAAAAGGATAAGGGTTTAATTTTAATGAAGAAGGAAAAGGATAAAAACTGCTCACAGTTAAAATATAGAATTAAGACAAAAAAAGACTCCTGAGGGAAGTATTACTTTCTTTAAGGATAAAAAATGGAACAAAATATTTTATGAAATATGAGTAAGTACTTGAAAAAGATAGAAGTAAATTCATTTAATTTAAAATAAAAAATTGCCGTTAACAAATTAAAATTAAACATGTATTAAATCTTAGAGGTTTTAGCTTATTTCTCATTAATTTTAAAATGTGGTGGTGTTCCCCCATTTTAGTTTAAGTATGAGTGTACTTTATCATTTGAAACCAATTGTTTCCAGAAAAAAAATAAGAACCTTTTTTTATGAAGAATTTTAACGAACTTCTTTTCAACTCCTCAATTTAACGGTCTCATCTCTTAAATGCTTAAATTTTAATGGAGAAATATTATCGAGAATGTAATTATTTTCATCTTAATACAAAGAAAAAACTCTAAAAATACTTCTTACAGTTAAACCTTACTTTTTCTTCTAAAAAAAATTGATACTAGAAAATCACTCTTGAAAACTTTGAATCAAAGTGAACATTTTAAAACTTAGAAAATTGTTTTAAAATTCAGTAGCTCTTAAAATGTTTCAACAGTTTTACAATGACTCTTAAGGTATCCAAAGTTTTTTTTTTAAATCTTACATAGGTTACGGAAGGAGAAATAGATTTTTTTGAAAGAGGGAACAACTTGCTGGAAACATTCTTTGAAAACTATTCAGACGGATATATTGATGAAATCTCTCTTTATTTGCTGAAAAAAAAACACTATATTGACTCTTTTTCTTCTACTTTTTGTTGCTTTTTCTTGAACATACTTAACAGGAAACAATGTAGGATTTCTCTGAGAATAAAAGATTTTAAGTTTTATAAAAAATATCTGAAAATTAATATATTTGTTTAGTTTTTGTTTAAATGCATTCATTTTTATTCGATTTTCTCTTTGAAAACACTAATAAGAATTCTTTTTGTGTTCTGTATACCTTTAATTTAGACAGTTTCTGTTTTATATATTATCCTATTATGAGTCTTAAGTATTCTAGAATACTATTTTAAACAGTTGTGTGAAGGAAAAATTTCGTGCAAATTTGAAGTAACACACTGTATACTTAAAAGAACTAGGTGCAAGACATACATCTAAAAAACTTTGCATGAATTAGTTATAAAATAGAAACATGACTCTTTCCTTTAAATACTTTTGATCTCCCCATGATTAGTTTATAAGTAAAATACTCTTAAAAATCATTTCTCCTTTTTATGGAACTAACTTTAGTTATGTCTTAGATGTGTAAATAAAATGCTTTGCAAAAAATTTTGAAATTTTATTTTAATTAAATGATTTATTGATCGGTTTTTATCCTTATTTTTGTTGATAAATTTGCAATATAAGGAAATGTTTTTGTCTCAGTTTTTGTTTATTATGCATATACTTTCAATCACTAAATAGTTTTTGATCTGCATGCTACTTTTTTGTAAAATTTCCTTATTTTGAGAATAAAATTATTGTAACTCTCACATCTTTTCAAAAGAAAGCAATGGAATTTCAAAGATAGAGTATATACAACAGTAAGTTTATTTTCTAAAACAATGTGTGTGCCTTTTTTCTTAAAAAAACTTAACGTGATTAATATGAAATGGGAAATGCTTAAAAATAACCAATCTAAGTTTAATACAATTAATTTGTTAAATGTCCGGCATACTAGCATTTACAGGTTACCTCAATAATACAATGTACTCTTAAGCTTATGAAATATTTTTAATTTCTGTTACACCTTTGGAAGAAGCTGAGTAAAAAGTATTAATTCTTAATTTTTTCTTACAAATTGATAAGTATATTGAGTAAGTATATAGTGGATATTACAAATATTAATATTTTAAATTGCTCACATCATTAATGTTTTCTTTAAAAATTTGACATTTGAAAACAAACAAAGACTTACGTTTTTTTTGATCAAAAATATATTCTTATTAATTTTTTAAAGATATGTGGTTTTTCTAAGTTTTTAAAAGAATATAGCATTTTTTTTCACAGTTGAAAATGAGGACCTGAGAATCTAACTATAAAATCGAAAAAGGAAATAAAAAACGTATATGGATTTGAATGAATTTTCAACATAATTTTGATTAATACCACAATAAAAGAAAGTGAAGTGAAATATTTGAAAGCAACAACTACCCTTTTTTAAACATTTTATAAAAAAATAAAGAATTGCATGGATTATACAAATGTAAAATGTATTTAATATT
>BMAO01036756.1:0-132369 GCA_019973975.1 Trichonephila clavata | reverse complement strand
AAACTTTTTTTTACTAAGATTTGTTGAAGAAATGTATTGCCTCGTCTATTTTCTTTATAATCTGCATCATCTTTGTGTGATAAGAAGTGAAAAATTTCTGCTTGAAGCAAATTCTTATTTTTATGTTCTTTCTTGTTGTGCTCTTATCCCCCCCCCCTCACCATTATAATTCGTAATTGCCTGTAAAACTTATAGAATAGTATGCTTGGTATAGAATTTCATTTAATCTGATAACTGATTAAAAATTCGACAAAAAAATGAAGTAATTTTTAAGACAAACACACTTGACAATGATTGTGTAGTTTCTTTTTCATTAGAAAATAATTTTTGAAACACACAAGGAACAAATAAATTACAGAAAATAAAATTATATTATGATTAGAAATAAGGAGCTGTTTTGGTTGGAATCTCTCAAGAACAGGGGACTCCTTCTCATCCTTATAAGATTAATGGGCAAGGTCTTGTAGAAAACTATCTCTGATATTTTTTCAGTAATGGTCAACGTTTTAGAAGTGGAATAAAAAAAATTGTGAGGGTTTATATATAAAAATTCATTATGAAAGGCCCAATAAAGATTTAAAAACAGTATGGGGTCACAATAATCATAATCGCGAACTCTTCATAACTAATGTTGCAAATATGTTTCCTTCATATCCCCACCCCCTGTTTATACTTGTTTATGGAAGTCATCTTTCAGAGACTCACACAAATGGTAGCACATACCCTCTTCTAATGTGTTTGTCTCCAAGTTTAACGTCTCACTATAAATTATAAGGCATTTGTAATTCCATTAAAATCACATTGCATCATTCTTTCTGGTGGTTATACGTTTATCGTTGATTCTGCCATTCACTGAACAATTGACTACGATAATTTGTACTTCCCACCAACTTTTCCTATTCGGTCGACCTTCAGGGATCATCTCGTAAAGGTAAAAGTGAATGTTCTCATTCACAAACTCCAGAAAGATTGCGATGGTCATGATGGGAATTTGTGGCCAGAGCGTTGTTTCTGTCGAATCGTGGGTGCCACTGAAGGAGTTGATGCACGTCAAGTCCTCACAAAAGCGTGGTGTGAAAGTTGGAGAGTGATGTGCCAACATGGGTATCTTTCTTGTCACTAAACTATAGTTCAGAATGACGAGGTCCGTCGCCAATAGCCTTGTTTTGATATGCGACATTGATAAATAGTCAATCAAAAAGAAAGTGTATTTTGAAAATTATTTATTATATGATGAAAGAAACTGTGCTGTTTTTTAATAAGTTTAAAAAAAAATTTTTTAATTTAAATATAAAATCATTTTTTATTTTTTTAATAATTTTATGCACATTTATTTATAAGGGTGGGTTTTGTATTTTATGGATGTTAAAGTTTTTAAATCTATTCAAAGATACGCAAAATGTATACCAAATTCTTTGGAAATTTCCGCATATGCAAAAAACGCCCTTTAAGGATTTTTTTTTTACATGAATAATAAAAAGGAGAGTTTTTATACCACGTTGTTTACAAATATTTAACCTCCGGGCCGGAGTTTCCCATCATTGACTTACATTGTTCTCTGCTAAATAGTTTCTTAGCTAACATTATTGCCCAGGTTCTGCTTTTCATATTCGCTATTTTGCTAACCAAAATAAACTCGCGAGACCATCCGTATTGAAGCAGTTTACTATTTATTATGTCTTTGTCTCCTTGCTAAATTGCACATTTCTTTCTGTAATGCATCAAAATTATACAAGAGCAATGCAATTTTGATTGTATAAATGGGTAGTTGTAAAAGTAATTCGGAAAAAGTAATGTAAAAAAAAAAACTGCGAAAAAGTTTCATTATTAAACAAATTTAATTAAAAAACATTTTTTCTCTCATTTCAAAAGTGGTTGCTCTTCAAAGAATTTAAAAGAAGAAAAGTGGTTTGCCAAAAGAAAGGTTTTGACTCTTCAATCTTTGTTGACAAACAAAAAAAAAAAAAAAAAAAAAAAAAAAAAAAACGATTTCTGTAGTTAGTGCTATAGGACTTCTCAATGAATAAGACTTTTCTTTCACGCCTTGTTTTCACCACAGAGCCTGAACTCAAAGTATTAAATTTTATTCTTTTTCGTTCCATGTGTATTTTTCAAAGTATTGGGTATTGCACCTGTTGAATGAAATTGCTTGGTTAAAATCTCGAAAATTCGGTAGTCTCCTGAATTAAGAATGCATTTATATGATGTAAAATATTGTATTCACGCTTTTCTGTTTTGATAGGGAGTCATCATGATTAAAAACGAAGATACACTTTGAAAAAAATCCCATATGAAGGTATTTCGTGCGTAATCGACGGACCTTAATAAAAAATACAAAGTTTGAAAAAAATGACTTTTAATTATGCTTGCTACTTCGCTAATTACTTATTAGAGACAGTTAAAATAGAAAAAATCGTTTGAGACGCGGTTATGATTCAACCTTTTCGCGCGCGCCAAAAAAAGTGTACAAAAAAGAAAAAAAACACATGGCGAAAAAATTTTATACTCAAAGCGTTGCCACAGTACATGTGGCCGGATAGCCGAATGGTCGTGATCTCGAACTGGTGGTTGGCGTTGTCGAGTTGCGGGTTCGAGAACTAGTACCACTAAAGACCCGCCGTGTAGAGGGGCTAGTTTACGTTAAATATATTGAGGCTAAAAGTCCATCCATTGATGTGGTGTGACAGATTGGAGAGGGGATTGCTAGCTCAGGTTTCGCTCGCGTCACTTGACCGAGGCTGAAAATTACAAGGCCCTTTGCCAATAGCCCCCCCCCCCCCCGTGTTGCTTCAGAGTGCGACCTAAATTTCAATCCATTCAAGCCTGGAACGCTCTTCTTTTTAATCAATTAACATATTCTGCAGTTGAATACATTTTTAAAATCTTAATTCTAATCTTCCATACTAAGGCCGGAGAAAACGATATATACTATTACATATTATTACCACATATTCTTAAGTCAGTTTTTTCTATCGAGAAAATGGCTGCTGTAGCCAAGTGGTCAAGGTATCGGATCGTAACTGGCATGTCACCAGTTCCAGCCCAGTACCTTTTAAGACCCACCGTGTAGAGGAGCCATGCACGTTAAATCTGTCGAGAGCTCTAACGTCCTCCCGTTGGTGTGGTCTGGTAGTTAGGAGAGGGGGTGCCAGCTCAGATCACTTGACCGTGGTTGAAAATTACGAGATCCTTCGCCAAAAGCCCTCGTGTATAGCTGAACAGTGCGACGTTAATATTCACTCACTCAAACTATCGAAAAAAACTAATTTCTTGTTGAATTGAGAATTTATTTGTTGACTAATCTCTGTACATACGAGGTATATCCACAGATATTAATAAGTTGTGAATTGCACTCAGCACTTTTAGATAAAATCAACTTTTTCTGATGAATTTCGGATTGATAGCAAAATAAGATATAAAAAATGTTCATCATTCCCACACAAATCCAGCTGAATCGACAAGAATTGGAATAAAACTATGTAAATAACAATTTGTAGTCGTTATGATTACCAGGAGAATTATTTAGATGAGTGACTTCACAACTGTGCAGGGACACCTCATGCTCTCGTCAAATTTATAGGTAAAAAATTTTGATGTATGAAATGACCAATTTATTGATAAAACAATAGCCCCCTGAAGGCTTAAAAAAAATCTTCAAAAAATTAAATTGCTATTAATTGTGGATAGTTACAAAAGAAATATCGGGTTTTTCAGATTTTATGTCGTTATCACCCACTGAAATTGGCGATCACGTTTTGATTTTTTAAAATTTTACCAATCAGATTTTATTTGTTAAAAAGGTATAGAAAAATATTCCCTTTCACTTTTATTTTTCTTTTACCTCATTCGTATTTTGAGCGACAAACGTTGTCCTTTTTTTATTCCTAAGATGTAGCATTTGCGTGTAAAACAGTTTTTAGTTCTGTAATATTTTCTGGTCATTCTGTAGGTTTTTTCGATATGTTACCGGCAAAGTATAGAATCCCTAGGCATTCTATAGAATGCCTAAAGCTATTTAGGCAAAGTATGAAAAAAGGTCATGATAAGGATATTATATCAATGACTTACATTCCTAAAAGTACAAATGTTATTCTGACAAAATAATGAGACTGCCATTAAAAAAAAATTATTGTTAAATTGTGATTTCGCATATACTTGTATTAAAATTCCTTCAGAAGTTCCAAGTCAATAGAAACCATCCTATTTCCTACTCATTACAAGTGCCAATATATTGGCATTTGGGGGGGGGGGGGTCAAACTTTTTAATACAATACCTTTTTTTTTAAAGTAATTTTCTGTTTTTTCTGGTAAGATTCACAAAGGTGGTACAGTTCAATATCATAACGTGTAACATTTTTGTATTTGGTTGAAAGTTCTTTCAGAATTCTATCACATCCCTAGAATCTGGAATTTAATTTTGCTTTTTGGGGGGGGGGGAGCAAGTTAAATTCCTGTCAGAGCTCAGGTACCTCCCTCTGGGAAAAAAACTGGGTGTCAAAATTACCGGCGGCAATTGGTATCGCCTATATGGTGCTGCACTAAAAAGGGATACCAGCCCCTGGGGAATGTACTAGGTCTGAAAATGGTAAAAATTACAATCTGCAGCCCCATTTGGGGGGGGGGGGATCTGCGACGTAATACTGTATAGCAGTTCTTCCCAACATTTTTATCTTCCGGACCGGTCAACGTTTGATAATTTTACGGCGGACCGCTGAGGGTGGGACGTTCATTATTTATATTTTAAATTGTTTTGATTTTATAATTTAATTGTATTTAAACAAGCCTTCAGAATAAAATTCAGTTGCACCAAAAAATAATTATAAAAGGATTTCACATGAAATATAAAGTGATTTCCATGGAAAGTCTCACAAACACGAGAAAGATACACCCCAGTACATATAATGGAAATAATTTAATGCTCCTTGAGTGGCCCGATACCCTTTGATCCACAGACCAGGGGTTGGGGACCACTGTTTTATGGTACTGACGCCTTGTTTAACAGGTTAAATGAGTTTACTTTTATTTTCCGCAAACATCACATCATAGCTATTCAGCAATCAATAGTCCCTGGGTTCCTTCTTAACATTTTGTATATCAGTTATTAACTTTTAGTAAGTAATTTCCGTTAAGACAAAACCCTTTTCTAGCCGTCGACTAGTTATTTCATGTCTATAGACCATGGGTTGGCAATATGATCCAGCGAGCAATATGACACAGTAGAGCATTTTTGAAACAATTCAAAAATTTACAAATTTGTTGACTAGTACAAAGTGTCACTAGCACAAAGTGTCACAAAATGCACCACGGGCCTCACGTTACCGACCCTTGCTGTAGACCAGAGGTTCCCAAACTTTTTTGTCTCATAGACCCTTGCCAAGGTTTTCGGTTTCTAGTAGACCCCTGCTTACTTAATATTGAATTTTTGCAAATTTATCAACTGACATGTGTTTATGACAGCTGGTACCATTACTTACTTTAAAAGAATTACACTTCTAACAGTAGTGAAGTATGGCATTTAAAATTTAAGAAGTGCATGTGTTAATGAATTAAATTAATACATAAAATAACTGAACAACAAAAACGAATGCTTTTAATGAGAGGAATAAATCTTGTGTTTCAATAACAAATTTTGTCAGGTTTAACCATAAATCTCCTTCGTTAGTAAGTGCCCAGTTTTCTTTCCTTTTCTTTTTTGAGATTTTTAAACTCACTGAAATTCTCTCTCACTAGGAAAAACTTTCTCAGAATATTCCATAATTTGTGACAAATAACAGGTATGTCTTTTTAAAGCCAAAACTGCTCAGTGGCGTTACATACACCTTTGCAAGCCCCGCGGCGTGGATTTTAAGGAGATTCTAAAGGGCCCAAAGCGTATGTTATGGTTTTGCAATCCTTTGAAAGATCCAGCTTGGGGCCCAAAACCTGACTTTGCAGGGGGGACGCTAATATTCTCCATTATTTATGATCTTCGTTAGGGCCTATTCTGATCAGTTCCTATTGTAATATGACATATTTAATATCAATGCCACTATATGAGTTAATTGTTTACTCTCTGTAGTATTACTATAAAACAAAGCAATCTAAAAACTTTTCAAAATCTGAGTAAAGGACATTTAAATGTTGGAACATAAGTAAAAAATGTCCTTACAATTTGTCTGTGACAAATTGAAAAAATTCGCGATGTTCAATATATACTTATTTAGCTTAATTCTGGAAGGAAATGCTGAAATGGTCCTTGTCTTAGTAAAATTTATGCTGTCACTATCATAGACCCCCATTTATACCTCATGGACCCCCAAATTATTTTTTCACTGGTGTGGACCTCTTGAACGTTGTCATAGACCCCTGGGGGTCTATATAAACCACTTTGGGAATCACTGCTGTAGAACATGACTCCTTCACCTACATCACAGCTTGCTCCTCCATTTTCACGCAGCACAGAAAGAAAAAAATCAATTTTTTGTTGAACAAGTTTAAGTAAAATTGAGTATTTTGACATTTCCGAACAAACGGAACTAACGGATTCTGAGCCTGAGACATACGTTAAAAGTTTTGTCTTGCCAATTGACAATATTCGAAACGAATCTGAGATGTTCTTTGCCGGTTTCTCATTAGGCATTCTATAGAATGCCTAAGCAATGTGTGAAATTGGAATCATTTCGTGCATTGCCGGTAACAGATACATAAAATTGAAAGAATAACACCAATGGGATGTAGTTATTCATAGCACTTGGTGCAACACCCGTAAGGTCGTCTTTCGGGTTTTTGTATACAAGTAGGACTACTGGAAGTGTTTTTGAATTCACCTAAATCTATATTTATTTGCCAACAAGCGGAAGCTCTGATGCGTAGAACAGCTCTTATCTATTTATTTTTGGAACGATTACATGGATGCAAAAAGTGAAACCTAAAAAAGTCAAACTTGTGGTAGTGCAATTTTATTAAAAAATAATTTCATTTTCTCTTTAAAAAGTCCCAATAAAGGGGGGGGGGGAAACTAATGCAATTCAAATCGCGTACCATAAGTTTTCAAAAGTTTTAAGTGATCAAGTTAAAAATAAAAATTAAAAACAATTTTTTCATTTACACCAAGAGAATAGAATCCTGTCAAAAATGCATTGTAAAAATTTGTCTTTGATGTGAATTCATTGAAAATGAAAAGGAAAATCCGAAAGTAAGCTTAGGTTTTTTTTTTGTTTTTTTTTTTTAAATTTTCCTAATGGGCTGTGTGCGGATTGGAGTTTTTCCATTGCAGACCTAGTACATTCCCCGGAAGCTGGTATCTCTTTTTAGTGCGACATCATATAAGCGGATACCAATCGCCGTAGGTAATTTTGACGCCCAATTTCCTTCCTAGAGGAAGACACCTGGGTTCTAACGATGCGAACCTGTACTAGGATTTAATTTTGCCGAGAGCATCCAAGCCAAACAGGCACTTAAGGGATCTTTTGCATGCCGTATAATTATACGACATGGCCGCTGTCGATTTTCTGCATCACGAAACATCTACCGACTTGGGAGCAACCTTGTCGAACCCGCAACCTTGGGTGCGGAAGGCCAGCGACAAACCAACCAACTTACGGTTAAAATGCACAAAAATATGACCATGGGTCCATTTTGTTCCGCGAAAAAAGACTGACAGCTTGACAAAATGTTCATGATTTAAAAACACGTTTGTGGATATTTGCAGTTATAGAATTAATAACATTTGAAATATTTGTCCAGAGGTCCACTCGGCATGTTTTTTAAAATAAGAACGCGATGTGCGTCCCCAAATATTTGAGTGATCAGCAAGTATGCTTGTGGATTCAATACCTGGTATTTTATGGTAAATGATTTCGTCGGGCATTAAATAATCCTGCAATTAAATCATGGATTCGAAACTCGTGTTCTGGTGAGTTGTCATGCTAACTCGCCAGAACTGACGTTCCTGATGCATTGTTAACCTTCAT
The DNA here is from genome assembly GCA_019973975.1 of Trichonephila clavata. Classification (NCBI taxonomy): domain Eukaryota; kingdom Metazoa; phylum Arthropoda; class Arachnida; order Araneae; family Nephilidae; genus Trichonephila; species Trichonephila clavata. The sequence continues at coordinate 124,417 of BMAO01036756.1, read as the reverse complement.
GAGGAGCAATGGAAGTTGGTGCATCTGAATGAAACCAAACCTTACAGCCCCATTCACTCTGGTACGAGCTCGAATGTTTAGCTGAGGCTCCAGATTATCAGGTATATTGTCGTTAGTAGCGCTGCTAATTTAAAATGCAGTCATTGTTCGATGTCAGTATATTAATGAGCAACTTTGGTGCGCAGTGGATTTTTGCAAACGAGGCTTCGTTTGACGTCACTCGAACGAAGTTTTAAGAGACTCGTTACTGGCGCGAAAAGGAGAAACACCCTCCAGTACCGAGTTTACTTTGAGAAAGTACTTTGTTTTATTTCGCTGGACTTCTATTTTGATTCTAAAATGGGTACAGTGGATGTCTGTAGTCCACCTCAACTATTGACTATGCATTCTTACGATGCTGAAGAAAACGAATGCTACTCCGAGACGCTAGATTTCTATAACAGTAAGTTTTCTTTTTTTTTTTTCCTGCAGAAAAATCTATTAGAAATTTTGGAATGGTTATTAGTAGTGAATTTTTGAAGTTTCGTGGGTGTCACGAGTGGAGGAATCGTTTTTTGTCGCTCCTGATTCTACATGGATGCAAAACAGTTTCGTCAGTCTAATGCTCGTTTAAATGTCTCCTACCTGCTGGCCTTATTTCTGAAGCCTTTATTATGAAATGACATAAGGTAATTTGATTTTACGAATTGGAAGATTACATCTCTTTAACCATTTGTAATTTGAATTTGTATATAAAGTGCACAAAAAGAAAAGAAAAATTGAAAGTTCTTTAAAGCAGGAGAATCTATCATCATTACTAAAACACTGCTTTCATCGTCTTTGTTTGGAGGCGTTCATTTTTATTATTTCGTAATACTTCTCAACAAGAGGGACTAATTTTGAATTAATCGTTTGATTTCGCAAGAGCAGTGTTTATGCAAGAGGGGTGGGTGGTTGTGAACGCAAAAGAAAAATCTTTAGTCTCTTTTTCGAAATTATTCTGAAGTCTACCATACAGCTGGGTTTTTTTTGTTTTGCTGCAAATATCTTTTTATGGGTTTATACACTCGTTTCAAATTGGTTAATGATTTTTCTTCATTCCCGTTTTCCTCGTAATAATGCTGGACTTTAGGCTTGTATAACGTGCTTGGATCCAATGTTTCTGAAATAAAAGTTAATAAGTGGCACGGATTTGTAATCTCGCATCAATTTGCCTCGAGTTAAAAAAAAAGGCTTGGGATATGTACTATAAGAATTAAGTTATTTTAACTGCTTAAGGTATCATCTGTAGAAATCTTGGCTAATGTAACCGCTCACCAACGAACCTGACTTTTTTTACAAACACAGTTTGTTTTTCATTTTTTTTTAATGAAAAAGAAAATTTTATTTTTTTGTAATCGCAAATTACTTGCGCGACCGAGGTATCTGTTTTTTTCCCCCTCACATTATTAAAATAGAACATTTCTCAATTCATATTTCACTGATAAATGGGTGGCTTTTCGTGCGGCGGAGGATAAAATTTTTAGGCGTACTGCAACTTTTGAAACATTTGTTTGTGTTAAACGTATTTCATCAGCAAAGGATTACCTGATAGAAAATATTTTCTGTTTTTTTTTTAAAAAATTTCAAATGTAAAGTTATGCCCATTGATTCTTGAAGAGCATAAATTGAACTTTTTGTTTGAGCGTTCTTGAACTATTTTTGATCATATTCTGAGCCATGGGTTTTGTAGTTGGTATGAGTTGTAATTATAGAATGCAATAAAAATGTATAAAATTCCAAAAAGCTTAATTTTCATTTGACATTTAAACTATTAATATTTTTACGAGGATTAAATTGCTGATTCATTCATCCATGTGTCTTGGTTTTGCAATAGATTGGAAATCCTCTTTAAGCCATGTCGTGCATTAAACTTGGATTGTAAAGTATCAGTTTTCAAAAGTAACTATTCAATTACAATTTCCTATAAAGAATTATGCGGAAACGAGTAACTTGTGTATTCATTATAAATCTTGTGCCTTTCTAACATTCTTATTTTTGAAATTTTTTTGAATTTGAGATTAGTAAAGATGTGAGGGGAAAAAAGGGTGCTATTTTAACTTTTATTACAGCCGAGCTCAATTGATTTCGCTGATAAGAAAATGCATTAAGGCGTATTTAATTTTTCGTCATAGAAATTCAAATTGCATGTAATTCTGATTTGAAAGTTTTCAAATTTCACAAGTGTTTAAAAAAATGTGTCCTTTAAATACACTGCACAATATTTAAGTGTTAAACATTTTACGATGAATTTTTCTATTCGACACACCTTGGGGTTTTTTTATATAAAAAATACCCCCCCCCCCATCTTGAAAAGAACGATTTCTAACGTATCAATTTTGAATTTCTCGTGTAATGAAATCCTTAAATTGGATGCAATATTAAATGCTGGCAGTGGGAGTTTTAAAGGTCCATATCCGTGTGTTAAGAAACGATTCGTTTGCGTAAGTAATCTAGTGATTGGCCTCCTAACAGCTTTCTTCAAATAACTTTGAATCGGATTCAAATGTTTGGAGCATATCCAATTCTGGAAGAGAAAAATGGAGTCGAGTTATAAGAAACTCTTTTTAGGATGTAATTATGTTAATCCATTAACATAATTTAGTTCCCTTTTAATCATTAACTTTGATACCAGTTTGGTCCAGATGTAATGAAATTGAAAAGATGTCCGTCTTCCTTTCTAGTCAAATTTTATGTTAATCTCGACTGGATCATTTTATGGTGGTGTGGGGGGAGGGTTTTGTTTAAAAGGGTTGTCGCTCGCTGCCTTCGTGCGACTCTCCCAAACCAACTGACCTATCTAGGAATTAATAAATGTGGAAAAATATTGCGAACTAAATTTAAACTCGGAGCTTGGCGAATCTTATTTTTTTAATGCGTTTCTGAGGGTTGTGGTCTCCAGGCTACATTCATCGAAAGTTATTGGCAGAACTAACGAACCGTTGCACATTTTAATTCGGTTAATGTTTCAAAAGTCCCCTAATGGGTCATATTACAGAAGTTTGGAGAATGAGTTAGCTCAAGTGCTGTCCTCGTCACTAATTCGATGTTTGGATAACGAACAATCTTTTTAGGCCGGCAGTGTTAAAATCAAATTGAGGATTCGAATCTCAATTCTATCAGCAAGTGCGGAGTGTCCGATTAATAGAAACTGCTGCATGTTAAAGTTTAGATGCGCGAGTAATGTAGTGTGGAAGTTAGAGAACAAGATGGTATTTGTCATTAAGCAGTGGTTGTAAATCAAGTCCTTCGCATCTCGTTTCTCTCAAAATTGCAACCCGTAATGAAACATAGGCTCTCATGAACTTTCACATTCAATCTACGGAAAATGTAAAGGTGCTTAACGGATCTAAATGTCCCATAAATCACATCTTGTATTTTCCCGCACGTCATTCAAATACGACTTGTGCATGACTTTTCTTTGTTTTGGCGCGGGGAAAGAGTGTGAATCCATTGTTTGAGGTGGCAAATGAATTCGGCTTTCATTCCAAATGTTAATATTTCAGGAAGAGGTTTGCGAAACATGTTATCAATTGAATACCGCGTTTGGCATTGTTGATCGCCTGCTATTATGGTAAACTCTCCTTAAAAGCACAATCTCTATTGAACACCTTTGGGGTGAGAGAGGCATGGTAGGATGCCAAACTTGAGTGCACCAGAGAGCAAGTCTTGGTATTGCTTCTATGTGTAGCACAAATAAAACAATCCAAAGATCATTTGGGGGCTGCTGCAATTTAAATTCAGCAGAGTATTACCACACTGACTGCTCTGTTTGGGAGGGGGGGGGGCAGGTTCGGTATGCAGTCAGTTGTAATGGGAGCTGCTGTCGTCTGAGGTCAGGAGGTTTCGTGAACGGGTGATGCTCGAAAACTCCGTTTCCACCGAATACAATAGTAGGCCATGCGGGAGCTGGGCGAAGCTGGGAGTAAGGTTGCAACTTATGGCCCATCTTTTGGCAGATATTATTCAATGCATGCGAGAACTTGAACGAATTTGTAACTGGATTTCAATTTGGAATAAACATATTTATATTTGTATGGTGTTACACTTATAACTTTTCTTGCAACACAGTATCCTAACTCGGAATTTTTTATAAAATATTTTTGTTTTCTTATTAAAACGTATATGCAAACGTGAGTAGTGATTATTTAATTATGCAAAAACATGCCACACTATATTTTCACTAGTATCTTGAATACGATTGAAATTTTAGATCATAGGTTCCCAACCTTTTTTAATTGGTGCCCCCTTCTCTAGTAAATATTTCGATACCATCCCCTTTTCCAGTGAATATTTCGAAACCGCCCCCTCCCACTCTAGAGAAATAAGAGTGTACATAATACATGGTGAAAACAAGTTTAAAAAAGTATCCATTACTAATAGAATATATTTTTTAATTTAATTTTTTAAGGCTCCAATTTTTTTTTGCATACGAATCTGAAATAGCTATTGCCACAAATATATTTCAATGTGTAATATTATATATTTTAGTTATAGGTAAGGGTATATTGTTGGAATTGAAACGCTACTGAATTTCTTCATGTAAAAGAGTGGAATAAAAGTTTTAGCTTACCGGTTATAAAGACGGACAGGAGTTTTGAGGACACGAATTAATTCATAATAAACTATTGCTTTCAAAGGATAGGAGTTTAAGCTTCCCTGCGGGGAAGCAGGCACTCCAAGAATCATTCGACCCATTGCTTTCAAAATAAATATAAATTGACAGTTCAGCATTTAAAGAAACACGTTAATTCCTGTTTAACATATTTAATTGTTTCTTGGATAATATACGTAATGAAATGAGTGGACGAAACATTTTTCCTACTGCTCACAGACAAAACACATGCACTACAGAAATTAAAATCACTATCATTTAATTTAATGTAGGTTTTTCATCCACTTTTCGAGCTACCGAAATGTGAATTTTCGTACATGCGATACCGAAATGATTTAAATACAATCAACATAAGGTAAACAGTATTAAAGTTTACTTTGTTTAGTACATAATCAATGTGTTTTTTTTTGGGGTCTTATTTGGTTAATCTGCCCAAGCCCCTCCGGGCCATCTCTACGCTCCTAATTTTCTGTGGATCTTTTACAGCCTCCCCCCCCCCCCGAAAGCCTCAAACGCCCAACAAGGGGGCGTTATCGCCCACGTTGAGAACCTATATTTTAGATGTTCTTGCTTTTTAAGATGTAAATGTAGCTCAATCAATTTTCTCATTCCATTTGACTTTTTATTTGTGCAATAAAAAACAAAATATCAATCATTGGCATGGCCAAGTAATTTTAGCGCGTTTTTCACATGTACTTTACAATAATGCAACTAATAAACTTTTTACTAACAGAAAGTAGTATTATACTTAAAAAATTTTTTAATTAAATTTAAATATAATTTGGCTTATCTAGGGCACAAATGCCGAAAACCCGAGGTCAATCGGTTAATTATTGGCTGAGAAAAAGGTACGACAAAATATGGAACGAAGACTAAATTTGCGTCCTAATAGCGCTTTTTTTACACCAACGTGAAAAACGCGCTAAAAATTCCTTCAAAAACACATTGGGCTAGCAATTTGAACTATTTTGAATTGTAAACAACGCGATGATTTGACGCGATTCTGAGCATTCAGTTAAAGAATTTCTTTGTGAACTCGAAATATTTTTCATATAAAGATTTTTTTTCTTTTTTACTTTGATATGTAGATCCAAAAACAGAAAGCAGAGTAGATGCAATTTTCTCGCTCCAAACAATTAAATATCACAGCAAAGACATTCAATAACTTACAAAATAGCTGTCAATTTATCTTTAGTTTCAGATTTTTTCGTAATTGTCCATAATTCTGAAGATGTTAGTCAAATACGGTACATTGCAAATTTATATCAACTTCCATCCACTCAAATATTGACAAATTTGTAGAGTAGTGCAGAAATCCACCGAGAGTTGTACCGCGTGCCAAGGATTCTGACCCCTGGTGTTGAAGTTAGGGAGCTTATCTTGGGTGTCGCCTTCGGTCACTTGTAATTCAAAATCATGGTCTGTCTTTGATAATCCGTATTGCTTCGAAGTGCAACGTTGGCAATCTAGGCTGTCATCGCACATATCAGTTGCACCTGCAAAATGTTCATTGCACTTATTTTCAGTTTGTATCTATTTGATCATAACCTGAATATAGTTCATGACACTCCCTACAATAAAAGCTGTTACTTTAATGTAACTATTTTTAAATTCACAATGTTTAGTAGGCCTTTCCATGAAGGGTGTTATCGGCCTAATGAAACTTCATTGCTAGAAGGTAAAGGCTCCAATATTGATTTTGCCACAAGTCAATCTCATAAAATATAATAGCTTTATCCCCTTTAAGTAACTAGATCTCAATCCCCTCATGCAATACAAGGTCTCTCAGTATTACAGTAACTAAGATCAAGGGCTTTATTGCCGACGACATTTTGAGTTCCAATGCAAAACCGCAATGAAGTAGCCGTAGTAACTGAGTGGTCATAGTCGCGAACTTATGGACGGCGTTGAGTCGCGTATTCGAAACCCGGGGCCACTGAAGACCCTTCGTATAAAAAGATCGTTGCCCCTTAAATATGGCGAGGCTTAAACTCCTCCCGTTGGCGTAGTGGAGTTGGAGTACCCTCTCGGGTATTGTCCTCTTCACTTGTCCGTCGCTTCGGTGTTTTAGAGTGTGACGTAGTTTAAAGTGAAATCAATTGTCGCCTGGAATCATGGGTATATATATGGAAATGGTCCTCAAAATCTTCTTGTAGGAACAAAAATGTGGTAAAATGAGAGCTCAGTTGCGTTCACAACGTTTGGCCATTGTTCAAAATATCCCTCGCTGAAAAGTGGTGTTGTTCATTTCCAGCAGTCAGATGTCACCAGACCATACTTCAGTATGAATCTAGTGCAGCACGAAATCGAGTCATTAGGTGAAATAAGTCGTATTCAATAATTAAGTTTCCTTGTAAGATTTCATTGTAAATGCACTCATCTTTTGGCGCTGGTAAATACATCCAATGGCGTAGCTATTTCATGAAGTTCTGGAACAATGCGATTGGGTAAAACTCTAATTGTCTTTATGTGCGAAACTTCTTATATCCAATTTGAATTCATGTAAATTGTTACTTTGTAATAATTGGATGGGAATCGGCAGTGTAGAAGTTTGAGCTACCAAATCGAATGCAATTCTTATCCAATTGTTAGTGTTGTAATTTTAGGAAAATGGAGCCTGAAATTACTTGGAGTGGAATTCAGTTATTAATTAAGAACATTGCATGCATCAATTATATTTTTCAAAATTTCTTGTTGGGAGGATACGGTTACTAGAAAAATTTTAAGGCAGTCTTCAGCTTTGTCTCATTAAGACAAACTCGGATCTCTAGGATCTAAACTCTATTTTCTGTCAGGACTGCCAGTGAAGTACGTCGTTTATTTTAAAGCGTTTAATAAAAAGCTATGCTAACTTGAGGTGCGCACTTTTCAGGTTTATTTTTAAGCATTAGTAAACTTGAAGCATCGATATATATCATATATTCAGTCTTTAATGTAACTTGAAACGAAACGTGTATCGCGCTTGCTAAATCATACTTGGTTTGGTTTCTGTAACATTTTGCTTTCTTTCAAATTCCTCAAAAACAAGAGTTTCCTCTATACTGGACACTTCAATATAAGTAAGCATCATTTGGAGTCGGGGTAAAAAATGGAATTCAAGCGGCGCTCAATTTATGCACTAAATATTTCTCCGCTCGGTTACAAACACGTTGACGCGACTCGCACTGTAGACCTGGTTCGAGTCGGGACTGACTTCCTGACCTCCCTCCTTTCCACCGTGAAGTTGACCCACATTTGGACCACTTCTCGCCGCGAAACCGGTCGGTGGGAGATTTATCCTTGTGCCCCCTCCTCCTGCCTCTCCGGTTCTGGTTTCCGGGTTATGTTGATGCTTTTTCTTTTCGCTCGCCGAATCGAGAGTTTTTTTCGAACGGATGTCGGTCGGAGCTCCTTTTGTGCGCCGTCGGGGAAAGTGCTACACCAATCCGTTCTCTGGAACGATTCTTGCGAGAAAGGAGAAAAAAAGGCTTAATTGCTGCGTTTTACGAAGTTCAGGTAGAAAACGAGAGCAGCGTGGGTTAAGGATCGCTTTGAAATGAAGTGTGCGACATTACTTATTCGCTGGTCGAAAAAAAAATGCGCGTACCTTGTATTTTGAGAGCATTTGGAATTGAAAATGTGACCACTTAATTTCAAGCATTCTTTATGAATATAAACTCCATATATTGGTATTTATCTTTTTGATTTCAATTCATTTTTTTAAATTCCACAATGAGCCGCATTACCTCGTTGAAAGTTGCAATTAAATTAATAAATGCAATGAAATTTGCGATTCAGCATATATACCTACTACGTGTAAACGCTATTTTTGTTGCGAATAAATGTTTTGAAGTGAATTTTATTTGTACCATTGTCTAAAAAAACTAAAATTTTCATTTAAAAATGGTTTATTACTTGGAGGTCTCAAAGTTTTTCACAATGTGAACTTGTAAGCGATTTAGTCCCTTTCGCGTTCTGGAGATTCTTAGATAGTTGAACAAGGAACGTGGTCATTCCTTTCAAGTCCCTGTGCAACTAAAATCTACCTTGTAATGGGGCTGATGCGCGTTAAATCTATCCAGGATCACGTTGGCGTGTTGTAGAACAGTTCTTCCCAACCTATTTATCGCTGCGGACCACAAAAAGTTTTATAATTTTACCGTGAACCCCTGAGAGACGAGGACGTTCAATATTTTATTTTAGATTGTTTTGATTTAATAATTTTAAACATGCCTTCAGAATAAATTTTAGCTACACCATAAAGTGAATATAAAGGGATTTGACATGGAATGTAAAGTGATTTCACATAAAAAGTCGCAGGAACCCTTGAGAAATACACTACAGTAAATAAAATGGAATGGCCTTGTGTGGCCCAGTACTATTCGATCCACGAACCGGTACCTGCCCGGGAGGTTGGGGGACCACTGTTGTAGAAGTTTGAAACGTGGGATGCCAGCTCTCTGTTGTCGTCCACAGCTCTCGTACTGCTTCGAAGGGACATTAATAAACAATCACGGCGACATTTGAAATCATGATTTTGACATTGGAATCCCTCAAATTTATTTTTTATAACAGTCGCTAGCTCTTTTTATGGGATGCTATGGAAACTCTTAAGATACTCCTACATAAAATCGGTACTACACGAGTATTATCACACTAACGTACACTTGTCAAGTTCGGAAAGGCTGATAGCCCTCACTGCTTGGATCTTTTCGCACTCATTCTGAGAAAGCACGGTTGCGCTGTTTGGGATTCGTAGTGTTTTTTCAATACCCCCCTGGGACTCAAACGGTTAATAAAATTACATATGAAAAGAAAACACGAGCATTCTCCATGCAATTAGAATGCCTTGCTCTCTTCAATAGACTCTAGATGCAAATGTTCGCATGGCTGATCGCTACTTTATACCTTATGTTGCTCTGATGCAATGGTTTTTAAAACCGGGGACATGGAAGGATTTTAGCTCAAAAGGCAAGGAAGGATCAAAAAGTTTCAAATGTAATTTTCATTATGCAAACATAAATAATAGTATGTCGCACATCCGGTATAGTGGTTAGCGACGCTGACTGCTGTGCCGTAGGGCCCGGGTTCGATTCCCGGAGAAAACATGGATGTTTATAAATGTATAGTGTCTTCGCGGCATGGGGGTACTCTAAATAGCCGTCGAGCCGCAAGTCCTCTCGTGTGGTTGGTGGATGGGGACGAGAGGTGGGAAACCCCTGATCACTCCCAGGGTGTTCTCCCTCAAAATTGGGGGTGGAACAGAGCCAAATCGTACTGTCACCTGCATGGTGCTCAAAGCTATGGCTAACGACAGGCGTACAATATAGCCCGATGCCATGATGAATATCGTGGGCCTCGATCTGGCTACGTCAGACAGGTGGCATTAGCAACAACAAATAATAGTATACAATTTTACCTACTTTATTTCAAAGTTTTGACTTTATTCAATTGGGTGACTCAACTGAGGTTTAAATTTCTTTTTAAAAGGGCGTGTTTGTGTTGTGTGGGGCTGCGGTAGCCCAGTGGTCAAGGTATCGGATCGTGGCTGGCATATCATGAGATCGAGCCCAGTACCACTGAAGACCCACCGTATAGGGAAGCGGCGCACGTTAAATCTGTCGAGAGCTCAAACGTCCTCCCGTTGGTGTGGTAGTTAAGAGAGGGTGTGCCAGCTTTGGTGTCGTCCGCGTCACCTGACCATGGTTCAAAATGACGAGGTCCGTCGCCAAAAGTCCTCGTATAGCAGAACGTTGCGACGTTAATATTCATGCACTCACTTGTGTTGTGTAATGCTACGTGAAATCATAAACGAAGTTTGTGATCGATTAGGAAAAATATTGATAGTAGGTGAAACACTAAATTAAACTGTTTGCAATTTGTAGGCCTGAATACCTGTTCCTGCAGAGGTCATATTTCAGTTCAACTGAACTTTGGAAATATCCATGTGTGCCAGTAGCATAAGCAAGGGGGAGGGAATTCAAGCCACCCCCATAAGTCAACAGATTTTTTTATCTTGCCACATGACCCCTCGATATTTTTGTTTGTTTTTAGAGTGTTTATGTACTCCCAAGAGTGAGTTCTGTGTACGCCACTGTTGTGTGGTGCCGCAATTAACTGTCAAAATAAAGCCGTTTTTCACACCTGTTAGTCAGAATAACGTTTCTAGTTTTCTTAAGGTAATACAAGTTCAATACCAAACAGAGGTGGAGAATATACTAATATCAAATCGCATACAAAATTTAAATGTAAAATTTTTCGTCCCTTCTCAACAGCTGGTAGAAATTTTTGTCCAACATTTAGTGTAATGCTTTCAACATTACAATTTTTAATTTTGTTCGTGGTCGAAATGTAATTACCGTGAGTGCATTTTTAGTTTTGTATTTTACTGCTGCTCGAATAGACCCTTGTTTTTGAATGCTCGTTAGTATTTTAAAAATTAGCTCGTATGCGAGCTGTGTCGTAAAGATTTTTTTTAAACCCTTTATCATTTTTACGATTTGAAACAAAACATTTTTATCCTTAATTTTTTTTTATAATTCTAATTTTATTTAACGTGTATGTACTATGAGTCAGCAAAAAAATTGTATTTTAGTTCTTAAAGATAACCTTGCTCGTGACGTATCAGGCGTTTCATTTTTTATTATTGATACCGTTTTTTAGGATCATTAACGGAGTGCATCATAAATGAATGACATTAGCATCGCGCTGAGTTCATCTGCAATTCATAGCCCTTGTATTACTTTCTAAAATGTGGAAAGAATTTTTTTAATTAATGGTGGACACAATTTAATGTGATCTTTTATGCATGAATTTGCTGGGAACAAATTAATTCTACTGCATACTTTTGTAACCGTCCATGAAAGAACAAGCAAGGAATTTTTGTTTTTTCATGAAATGTGCATGCTAAGTTTAAATGAAAATTAGCTGGATTTAAGAAAAGTTGTAAAACTATACAATATTTGTTTTAAAAGTAAATCATTAATTTTGAATGACCAATGTTTATAATATTTAATTCGTTGAAAGAAACGAAATTAAAGATAATATACAATCGGTCCTCTACTTAACGAAGTCGCTAAATCCCGAAAAAAAAAAAAAAAAAAAAGAGTTCGTTATGTAGAAAATTCGTTTAGATTCATCTTTCAGTATTCTTTAGAAACAACATAAAACAAATTTTAAATACATAAACACTATATATTAAAATAATTATTCATAACTTTTTTGTAAATTAATATCTATCCATCGAAAAGAAATCTGCAAAAAATAAACAAAAAAAAAAAAATTGTCCAGAAATACACACTGCATTTTTAATTTTAAAAAATAAATTTATATTAAATTTAATGAGTTTAAATGATATTTTCTAATTTTAAGCTTGTAGGTAATTTTAAACTTTTTATAATCAGTAATTTTGAGCCTATATTACCACATGCGCCCTTAAATTTAATTACTGGTCGTCTGTTTTTTAAATGTGTTTTCACAATGCGCCTCAATTGCATCTTGAAAGCACCACAAATCCCTTCAGACGTATTTTCTCTACTCTGTAATCCGCGTCGAATTGTTTCTAATGATTTTATTTCATCGTACAAAGATCGAGAAATATTTTGAAAATCGAATCGCAAGAGAAAAAGTTCGTTGAATAGAAAATGCACTTCGCTATTTGAACTGTTTTACGAAGAAAGTCGTAAATGTTCATGGAAAAAGTTCGCAAAATAAATTCATAAAACAGAGGTTTGACTGTATATTGTGACTGAAATGTCAAATGCCTAAGTTACCTGCCAAAACTTTCATCAGAAATGGTATGAATCCCTACTGGACATGCATCAGGTGATCAAAAATATCTTAAATGTAGTAGTCAATCAAAACCGAAATCTATATTAATAGCCAATATTTACATGTAGAGAACTAGGTTCTATTCAAAACGGAGAGGCTTTGTCCAATTTGAATCGTCCTGTCGAGAAAGTGCTTTTCAAATGGTAATAAACTGTCAGATTGTGATCCAATCCCATGAGCTCGCTCTACTGCAACATTCAGCAAGACAAATGTCAACATTAGTTCTATCGAAGCAAACTTCGTGAAACGCAGTCCTAGTAAAGAATTTATTTATTGCAAGTGTCAGAACGTGTGTTTCTTGGATGAAATGAGGGATTGTGCGGGAAGACAGGTAAGCAGGCATCCCATTGGTTGGAGTTCTTCGGCGCTCCCATTGGCGGTCGACTCGGGTCCGTGTCGTTTTCGTTAGGGAAACGAATTCGCATTTCGGCTCGTGCTGGCGCGGCTGCGAGTCACCTTGCCATGCAGCTGCTACCCGGCCTTGCTCTCAACACCTACCTGGCCAACACTCGAGGTAAGCGCTCGCTTTTCGACATTCAAGGTGAAGGATTGCCTCGTCTAAAACTATCGTTCTGTATTCCAGTCCTGGATATTTATGATTTATCTTCCGAAGAGGCGAAAATTATAAATTCGTTCGTCTTTGGTTATTCGAGACGACCGTTCAGTAACTTCGAATGCTGATGTGTTTACATTAATGAGAGATGGAATAGACGTGTTTTGCAGATGCCTGACCTGTTTCGTTCAAGCAGTTCTCCTTAGGTTTTGGATATTGGGATCTTTTAATAATGTTCGAAGAGATATGCGCGAAATACTGACATTGTATCATCTGGCGAATGCCTTTTGCGAATTGCTGGTTTTGAAAGTTCCACTGTGAAATATAGTTCATTGGGTGATCGTTGTTGAAAAAAGTGGAAGTATTTATAATTTCAATCGGAAATTAAACACTACTATATGCTTGCTATAGTAGTGTTTATGCTACTATATGCAAAGTTGTGAATTACGCGTGCATAGTATTTGTGAAACACTATTCATCGAAAAGGTTATTTTCTTGGATGTAAATGATGCACATTCATTTTTTATAATGCATTTTTGAGTGCCGTTTTTTAATGTGCTGGTAGATTTGTTTGTGAACCTCAAATATTGAAATCCTTTAATTTTACGGGGAGGAGGGGGGGGGGTGATTTAATTGGAATTGTCAATGCTTTATTCCATCCGCTTTATTCTTGTAGGGTATTTTACTATTGGAATGCCTTGTCGTATTAGAATTGTAAAAATTACTATGTAAGCAAAATGTATATATACCAGTATTTCAGATCTCGAGGTGCATGTTTTGTTGAAAACTGTTACCAGCGAGAGAAACTTTCGAAATATCCATTTTTTAACAAATTCGAGAAATTCTTGATTAGAGCAAATGAATTAGATTTCGACCGCATCTTTAAATATCTGTGCATTCAACTTAAAACTTTAGTGTTAATAGTTTTTTATTGCTTTCAAAATATTTCTCATGTACACGGATTCTTTCACGTTAAACTACAACTAAGATTTTGAATGAGATATATTTTTTAATACAAAGATGGCTCTTATTAAAGGCTTTGATTAGGAATCTTTCATCCCATTCTCGCAATATTTACCAAATATTTCAGGTACTAAACACTCAGGGTTTCGGTAAAGCTTTTTTGTTGTAAAATTTCAAAAATGTGTATAATCATAAATTGGGTCATTACCTCCCAAACAAATTATATAAATTTTTCAATTTTTTTAGTATTAATGAAAAAAAATAAACCTGCCATCTCTTAAGAAACCCGTTTAAGACGAAGAATATACCTTTTGTACTAGTATTAAATGCCAGCATTTTGATTTCAATACCGGTAGCATCAAAATAAAGTTTATTTTCGAAAATCAAGTTAAATTTCGATATTTTTGGTCAAAAGGCTCTAGTTTCAATGCAGTCAGATAAATTTCGATTGAAAACATTTCAACCTGTGCATATTCTGAACAAAGATTTACGCTAGTGTATATCTGTATGTCAAGTGTTTGCGACCCGGTCGAAATTTGAAGAGTTTTAATTGTTGTCTTTCTGGCACATCAGACGCTTTGGTTTCTTTTTGTGCACTTCAATCCAGATTTGATAGTCATAAGCTAATTTTTTGAATAAATCAAACTGAAAATTTGCTTTTGCATAAATAGATTATTGAATTGAAATTGATTAGATTAAAAATCGAAAAGTTCAGGCATTAAATTTGAACATCACTTTTTAATGCAGACAATGCCAAAGGTACTTGGCTTTTGTTGTTTTCACAATGTTTAATTGCATGCAGTTTAAAAAGTCTAACAATATTAGAATTAATTGCATTACATACTTCTCGGTGTTAAAATTTGTTAACCGATTTCAAGGTGGTTGGCAAGCAACTTCATGCATAATATGTAGGAATTTAATTGGTGTGTTATTGATAAAACGTGTGCGTGTCAATTTTGCACAAATTGCGGATTTCTGTGCATTAATTTTTGTTTTGTCTTGTAGTGTCTTTAAGGCACTGTGTTTAGCTATCCCAAAAGGTAAAATTTTCTTTTGATCGCGTGTATATTTAAGGTTTTTAGCGCGTTTTTCACGTAGTGGAACATAAGCGCTATTGGGACGCAAATTTCGTCTTCGTTCTATATTTTGTCGTACCTTTTGCTCAGCCAATAAGCAACCAATTGACCTCGAGTTTCGGCATTTGGTCGCATTTGTGCCCTTGATGAGCCGAATCATATTTAAATTTTCCCATAGTTTTCCCGAATTTTCCTACAAATTTTTCTGAATTTTGCTAGTCCGGGCTTTTGTAGCTTCTGTAAAAAATTTTTTTTTGCTTTTTTATAGTGCTGATACAGATTTGTGTCATTATTTCTTTTCAGCTCAATAGTAGTACATTTAGAGGAGTGGTACAGTACACTACTTTCTGTTAGTAAAAAGTTCATTAGTTGCATTATTGTAAAATAAAACATGTGAAAAACGCGCTAAAATTACTTGGCCATGCCAATGATTGATATCTTGTTTTTTTCCTTGTGAGTTTGATATACAACACAAAATTCGGTATAGGAAAATTTAAAAGTCGGTTCGTATAGCTAAATGCGTGTAGGGAAATCCGAAGTCAAATGATAGTTTTCAGATTCTTGTATTATCAGATTTGTACATAAAGTTTAGTAAATATGACACTAAACATTAAATGTTGAAATTGAAAACATTTAGACGAATAAGATTATCTGACTGATCTCTTAATTTTGTAAAATTTTATTGTAACGAATTGCCTTGTCACTTTTTTCCCAGAAGGAAATCAAATCGGCATCTCACGATGTTGTACGTTAAAAATATTTGAAGTATAATTTTGTTATTTAAATCGCGGTATAAGATTGTATGCTAAATATGGAATTCAAATATCCAAATGTTTTGTATTAAGTTCTCAAAATATATTTACTCTTTTAGGTGGCACTATGAAATCGAGCCATCACTTCAGGGACCAGCTGTCTGTGATGACGGGTTGGTTCGATCAGTGGAACAATTGCGAGCAGACAGTCGCTCTCTACTCGCTTTTTAAGAGGATAGAGCCGGGACAGGGCCGTTTCCTGGCCCAAGTACTCGAACAGAACATTGCACACTGCGTGGAGCTACAGATGCAAGAACAACAAGCAAACGATCCAGGTACTTTGTCGTCTTTATGAAACATCTAAAACTGCCTTTCATTTTAGTTGCTTGTTCGGAGTTTCGATTCAGTTAGCTTTCCTCCCTTTACCAAACACATTCATGTCCGAGTATCGATATGGAATAATTAAAAATTGCACGTTAAATCCATTTGCACCTGCTAATGGGTGGAGTGAAATTTGGAGCTCAGTTTTGTTCATTACATTTCACGCTTAGTTTAATTCTGAACTCGAGTTAAATACGGAATTGTGAGAAGTATTGCATGCTTTTGGTTAGTGAAAGTGGAGGGAATGTTCCATTTTTGAATCGATTCATATTGGCAAAGGGATGTTAAAGGAGTATTTAGTCTCGTGGCATTTTCTAGATTGTGAGACTGAAAAATAGTTGCTTTTTAGAATATCTACCGCGGATCATTTGGGTACTCTTATACGTCTTTTATTTAATCGATTATATGAAATGTTTTGCGAGTGGCATGTTTTATCCCAAGGTTAATTATAAACAGAACTTCATGTGAAATATTGCTAGTTTTCAAGTTGGCAGAAAATAAAGCCCGTCAGTATTATAATCCTTCCAAGTGAAAGGATCATCGGTAAAAATTAAATATTCGTTTTCTGCCGGAATCAGTTTTCGAAAGTAATGTGTGTGTGATGATAATTGCCTGTTTTCAAAGCCTCTTGTGGAATATGGCTCATGCCATTGCCTTCCGGTCGCCTTGAGCTACGATTCGGTGAATAGGAAACTTGACAAGAGATTTAAGTTGCGCAGCTATTCGTATTAATCACTGACCTAAATCGCATTATTTCTTATGTCAAATTACCTCATGTAAAAAATAAAATAAATATCGAATTCGTCATTTATTTTAATTTTACTTCATAAACTCTGGCTCGCTTACATACTTGGAAAAACGGCCACATATTGTCTCCACGAAACTATTAATGAATCAGCCCCTTCGACGTGGTCTATCGTTAATATCTTTAGAGTCGCTTCTAAGGTGATCAGATTCCAAAGTACCGAAGAGTGTTCGTATATGTACACATGAGGGTTTCAGATTCCATCCATAGTAATGACAAATCTTTGTTTGCTTCAATTTTAACTAATTGGTAATAGTCTGGCAATAGAAACGAAAATGTGTGTGTCGTGACCGCCGGGTTGTGTATTCAAGCCTTGGGGGGGGGGGGGTCTACAAGATTGAAGCGTAAAATGTTTAACTTAACTCTACGCTATAGACCGCAAATTCCCGTTTGATTGGTTTGAGTTTTGTCAATTATATTTGTCGCCAGTAATGCGACGGTACTCTTAGATTAACTTATGGTGCTCGCGTAAATGAAGAACTTAAAGAAGATTTATTTCAACGGTACACAGAAGTTTTTAAATGTTTTCATCAAATATCTTCTTTCTGTTTCACTACATATACAAGGACATCGTAGACAGATGAAATAAATATCACGTTAGTTTATCACTCAATTTCTGTTTTAAAAGTTTATTTCTTGTATAATTATTCCAATTTTGAAACAAATTTCGGTGCACAGCCCGGATTTTATGCAAAAAATTTCTAATTCGATCTGTAAGTACCCCAACAAAGAATGCTTAAAATGGCAATCATAACCAAATAATCGGGAGTAAAGAAATATGTCGAATTTTCAATAAATTTTACCAAACTTTATCCAGATTGTCGGATGGTAATGGATGCTGAATGGTGGTTTTACTTCAAATTCTCTTGGGGAAGAAATTTTTCTGTTTATTGGTATTTTTTAAGTGTACAAAGAGCCGCGAGCGAAGCCTCCCTCCTCCTTCTCAAGGCTTTGTGCATGCCATTGGATGTCTTATGTCGTTATTTATTGCACTCTCTGTCCGTGATTCTTTTGTTTGACGTGGACTGTTATTTTACAAGTACTTGTGCACGATATACAGGCGCATTCTTTTAACAGTAGAGTATAGAATAAGATTTTGGTGGGGAGGGGGGGGGGTCACTATTGCGAACATAGGGTTAAGGCAAGTTAAATATTTGATAGGAATGGGCCAATATAATGCAGCCATCCCTGGTGTATTCATTTGGTCCAATTTATTATAGACCCTTCAAACGTGGCGAAATCGTGGGTATGTCATTCAACTGAGTTACAAGTTCACGCATATTGCAATTTCGTGTTTGGTCTTAAAACACTTTATGTACTATTCAGAATTTAATAGAGGTTTAAAATGTGTGAGATTACAAAGAATTCAAGCGAAATTCGACAGAACTGCGTGAAGTAAAACGGTTTTCAGTTAAAAATTACTGAATCGTTCTGAAAAGACAACACAAGTTTGGTGGACTCGCGGCATTAATGCGTTGCGTTATACCTACGCTAAATTTGATTTTCCGAATTAAATTAGTAAAAGTTATTTTCATGTTTCATTTCGTCTAAAAGGTTTGTTTGACGAATGTTGTTCCGTATGGATGAAAAACGAGATCAATTTGCTATTTGGAATAGGTTTTGTAGTTTTCTCGAAACAATTTCCCCCTTTTAACGTTTGTCTAGCTTATTTTTTAATGAATTTTCAATGTCCAAATTTTTTTTATGTAATTATAATAAGTCATTCCTTGTTAGGACGTGTACTTAGTTATAAACGAACGTTTTCCATTAAAAGGAAAAATGAATGTCTAACGGAAAACAAGTTACAAAGCATTGAATACTTAAGAATAAAATTTCTTTTTGTGTTTAATTCACCGTTGAAACATGCATCACAAATTATATTAAATAATTCGATATTTGGATATTATTTGCTTTTGTATATTGCATTTTTAAACAGAGAAGCATAATATTTTATGTGAAAGATATTCGCTTTTAGAGGAATCTTATCTGTTAATGGTCCAAAAAGAAAATGGCGGTAAAGAGTGCATTGCACTCTAATGTCGGAAGCGGAAAAAAGCAATGTTTTTATTAAATTGTAATTGTGATTTTCGCTCTCGTTGTGTTTTGCGATTTTATTAATCTTTTAATGAATTGAGGAAATTACTTGGCGTGAGGTGTTTTCGATTCTCTAGATGTGATCAAACATGAACATTGATCTTCATTAATTTGGTACTTTTCTAATTGCTCAATAATCATTCTTTAGTTTATAAAACTAGTTGGGTCAATAGTCCGCCCTTAAGATCTGAACTTAATAATTAGTTTTTACTATGAAATGCGAGAAAGTATTATTTCGTATCTTTAAATGGAAAATAAATTTCATTATATTTGCAGCCTAAGCATATACAAGCTGTTTCGATATCATTTATTCGAAAAATATAATTTTAACCAGCATAATGCAGTTGGATCACTTTTTCTATATCCTACGATTAGTTTGTTTAGGTATTATGTAATTATCTAATCATGGAACTTGTCTATTTCTGAAGGTATGCGCAAAGTGGCGTCTGAACAATGTGTTTACAAAGGAATTTGAAACCTACCCCGTAAAAATTTCCTCAAGGCTGTTCTTCACCTAGTATTAAGGGAACAAGACTATTCAACTATGGTAACTTAATTACTGAAAAACGATTCTAAAAAATTAGTAGCTTTGGTATTTCAGAATTTTGAAATTATCTGATAGTGTATAAACTATAAACGGTGTTTAATTTCGTCTCGAGGTTTAGCCTGCTACTCCTTTCTTGGAATTGAGAATGGCCGTAGGGTCGAAGTATTTTTATGATATTTCTCCCGATTGTCCCACATCTGGCAGGTTGATCGGTCGCTCCCATTCACGAAAAGGGTTGAAGTGTGTCGTGGGGTCATTGACAGTGAAACGAAAGCGGGTCGCTTTCTCCGCACTTTCTTCTCTCGCGTTCCACTTGCTGGACCCGATACCGTCCGACGCTTGACACAGAAAGGAAACAAAAACAAACCCCTCGTCGAGTCCGTTATATTTAGGACTGGCAGCGGAAATTCGCTTTCGGTCGTTTCCCTTGCAATAAACCTTGGCCTCGAGCGATTGAATCCAATATTGACATCTCATATTTTTATCTAACCAGGTCTTAGAACGAATCTTGTGAATTAGAAATTTAGTGGGGAAGGGGAATGTAATATTTTCCAATTTCGGGGAATTGCAGAAGCTGGAAGTTACACTCTCTTCGAATATGAAAGGGGAGGAACGGTAGTGTAGATTGCATAAAAATTTGTCGGATCATCGCCTCCGACTGGACATCTAGGTAATATAAGCTTTAGAAGGAGAGTGTTATGCCGGTTATTTAAAATGAGCCATCTAATGTATCAGGCTGATTACTCGATTTTGATCTTGTGCTTCAGATTAACTAAAAATATTCATCCATATTGTGTTATTTTTCTGATTTACAATGTTTTGTTATTGGGCTGGATTCGCCATATATTTCAACAGTTAAATATGTTCTCGCACACAGTCTTCAGTGTGCCGTTCGTTTTGTTGGGGAGGATGCCAATTTAGGTGTCGTCTTCGTATCTTGATTTCAAAATTACAAGGTCCGTCACCAATTGCCCTAGTGTTTGCTTCAAAGTGCGATGTAAATTAAATCGTTTTTATCAGAACTATAGATTCTAAGATTAAATCGAATCCTTTTAATATTTCTGAATCATAATGTTCGTCACATTTTGAGGTTTCCAATTGAACGTCGTAAATGCTAAGACGGTCAAAATAACACGCTATGACAATTAAGAATGACTTCCATTTCCATAATTTTGTACATAAACATTTCAGGCACGTGGCCAGTCATTAGAATGGGAGATCAACAATCCTAATTGAGTCGAAATGATGTACACTTGAGAAATTAAAGTTCACTATGCAGATGTCTGTGGAGAATAGTGGAAAGTGCGGTGCCGAAAATAGCGCGTTGAGTGTTTGGCGAGGCAACTTGCGTATCAAAATGCCAACTGTTGAAACCACTGCCTTTGCGAGAGGGTAGGTGTTCCAGAATAGTAGATAGCAGGTTGTCGCTTCCAACTCTGGCTGTGGGGGCTCGGTGGCTCGATATAGAAGCGTAGGTTTGTCATCCGGACACGCTGCCAAGAAAATTGGAGATTCCACCATTTCGCAATGCTTCATCTTAATCTGAATCGTTTAGGTGTGCATTGTCCATGCCATTGCGCCAGAATGTGTCGCATTTTATGTATTTGTACGTTGTTATAATGGATTTAAGCTGCGTTCAAGTCATAGATTCCAATTAAGGAGAAAAATCGTTCGTGGTGGTTAGTTTTCTCGTTTTTCTTGGCCGCGACAGCAGAGCGGTCGTGGTCAGTGATTTAACTGTTGACGCGTTGTGCATTTTTTTGAAGACTCGCGATATGGAAAGGCCAACTTCATCCCGTTGGCGTGGTGTGGAAGTGTAACAGTTTGGGTACATTTTGACCGTGCTTCAAAACTACTGTTCCGCCAACAGTTTTATCTTCCATGTAGTAGTGCAATTTGCAAGTGTCTCTAGCTTCGTAGTTAAATTTGTTTTGATACGACTGTTATACGTTCGATAAACTTTTAAAACGATAGATATGTTTATATGAATGAATTTGTTATTAACGATGTCATATTGGAACCAGCAATTCCTTTATTTTTTGTAATTCTTGGCTTATCCTCCGCTACTTCAGCAAAATTGTTTTGTGTTCAAATATTAAAATAAAACTAATGATGATCGCGAAGCTTCGCCCTTCACAGTTTAGTTTCTTTTTTTAACACTCTTTTATATATATAAGTTTCACTTGCATGTAACGGAATCTTGGAACTCGATTTTCACCCACTTAAAAAGATCAGATTAATTCGAAACTTTGCACACTTGTCAAGGCCCGATGACAATACAACAACTTCATAATTTTGTTCCATTGTCATCGTCAGGAATCACGATAATCATATTTGGCGACAATTAAATATATCACTTCCAGATTTGGCAACTTATTGCACATACAATTTTCAAATTTGGCGACTAATTCGATATACCATTTTCAGATTTGGCGACTAATTCCAGATTTAGCCACTAAAAGAAAAAGGTGTAACCCTACAGCGAGTGTTTTTAATTAATACACTTGTGGTTTATAAAAATAAAACAAAGAAAAAAGTGTTCTGTATGTGAGAAAGTGGAGAGTGGGTGTGTGTTATCAATTTATAATATAAACATTTTTCTGAAAATGAAAATAAAAAAATAGTCTCGTGATGTGAAAAAAATAATTTGTTCTAACTGCTAAATATTTTTTATTTTTACAAAGCAATACGTTTAGAAGTGATGATACGAATAACAATACGTTTAAAAGGTGAGAATACGATTGACACTTAATATTACCATGTTTTTAATAACTCGCTTTCTTTAATGTCTGTCCGGGTGGAATTTTGTAATTGATTTTAAACTGTGTGACTTTCCGATGAGCTAGAGACTTGAAATTTGGACCATATATCAGAAGTGGATGACAATACATAAAAATGTGGGGGGAGAAGAAGAAAAACGAAAAGGAGGAATTTTAAACTCTTTAGTCCGTTATAAAAACATGTGGTACATTAAATTTTTTTAATTCGATCTTTCTTCTTACCACACATTTTATTTGTTTGACCTGTTCTTTTGAGACGGAATCTAATATAACGATATGGGACTCACCCGAGGCCCCGTAAACAGAATAAATGCACTTCAGACTCTTCAATTAAAATCCATTGAAGAGCAAGACTTATTCCAGCAGCCACGTAATTCTGGCTCCAAATATCAAACTCAAGGATAAATTCAACAATGAAAAAATTAGTTTAAAAAACTAAAAAACACGCTTTTATTGTAAATCGGGCTAAAAAATAAATTATAATTTTAAAAAAACTAAAGAACACGCTTTTATACTGAATCGAACTAAAAAGTAAAAAAATAATTCTTAATATAAGAATAAAATGATGAACGAGAAAATTAATGTCATTGGGGTGGTAAAAGCGTGGGGTGCAATTTCGGAATTGAAAGAAGTTAGAAACTATAACAATTGATATATTTATAGAACACCCATGCTTTTACTCCAATGACATTAATTTTCTCGTTCATCATTTTATTCTTATATTAAGAATTATTTTTTTACTTTTTAGTTCGATTCAGTATAAAAGCGTGTTCTTTAGTTTTTTTAAAATTATAATTTATTCCTGTGAAAACCCTTCTTTTGAAATCGAACTGTTCTTTAGATTCTTGTTTAGCTCCAATTATATAGGGATTGCAATATCGTACCTAAAGTTCAATACCGGTATTCGGTATTTTTTGGATCTTAATACCGGGTTACCGGTTTTAATACCGGTAGTAGAAATCTTAAGAAAAGAAAATACGGGTGTTTTTTTGTTTTATTTGCCAGTTTTATTAGAGTATAAATACAACAAAAAAATTAGTTTGTAATTTTTAAATTATAAGAGTATGTTTAGAATCGCAAAAAAGTAAAGCAACATTTTATTTATTTAAATCACAAAAAGTGTAAAATCACTATTTAGTCTGTGGTACTCTTACAAATTTTTGAAATGTCATCTTAAAAAACATAATGCATTAATTGTACTGTCATAAAGCCTGGAATGCAATTATGTGCACAAATTACCAGCTGTCAAAAATGCTCTTTCGGTATTTACGCTAGTTGGTGGTACTGTTAGCAATACGCGATATACTTTAAGTATTTACCTCTAAATCTCATCTTCAAATAAATCGATTTCTCGACGAATGGTTTTGGATATAGCTAATTTCTGTATTCCGGTATTTAAGCTTGTGAATACCGGTATTACAAAATAATACAAATGGCTCAAAATATCGGTATTCGGTATACCGGTATTGCAATCCCTCGCTCCAATATATTTGTTGAATGGTTTTTGTAGAAAAAGGCGCCTTAATCATTTTGGTTTCACGGTATATCGCAAGGGAGCTAAAATGATTGTGTAATAAATGAATCAGCATGACGACCTTGGTTTAAAACTTGCTAACGTGTATGCACTATTTAAATCGCAATGTGACGGCCTCTGCTAACGTTTGTAGGATGAATGCAAAAACGTAGTGTTTTGCTGCATTTTTTTTTTTAAAAATTTTTATACTGTTTTTTCTTTGTTTTGATTAAGTGAACTTGCTTGTGAAATTTAGTTTCAACTCCTAAATATGTCACCTCCAAGTTTATTATTTTCTTGATATTTTGATTTCTGTGGACGTTTGATAACGGGAAGGAGTAGCTCTAATTATACATAAAAACAATTCGCTAACTTCGAACGAAGATATATTTACTTAACGAACGAAGATTTTTTTTACTTAAACTATAAATGTCTGCTAAGTTATATTCCTCTTGTTTAAAACTAAAGTGAAATTATATCCATTTTTTACCATTAATTTTTTTTCTGATGCAAATGTTATTGCTTATACGTATTTCTATTGTGCATGCATGCATCTTAAAGCAAGGATCGACAAACTTTTGAAAAGAGCCAAATAGAGTAATATGCGCTTCCGCGCGTGTGCGGCGGCCGCGGTAGCCAAGTGGTCAAGGTATCGAATCATGGCAGGCATGTCATGAGTTCGAGCCCAGTACCACTAAAGGCCCACTATACCACGTATAGGGGAGCGATGCACGTCAAATCTGTCGATCAAACGTCCTCAAAGTGGTGTGGTGGTCGGGGGTGCCAGCTCGGGTGTCTTCCTCGTCACTTGACCATGGTTCAAAATTGCGAGGTCCATCGCCAAAAGCCCTCTTGTAGCTGAACAGTGCGACGTTAATATTTACTTCACTATTGCGGGGGACCTCCAGTAGCGATAATGATCAAACTGTCGCGCTCAAATAAATATTTTTTTTTATAAAATTCAAATTTGTTTTCAAAGGTTAAAATTTTCTGTTTCTTCAAAAGACAAAGAACAATCGAAGATATTTTTTTATTTGTTACTCAGCGCAAAATAAGTTTTTGTCAAAATAGAATGTTTGAAATATATTTTTTCCCGAAGCTTAAAAGTGTTTAACATACCTGTTATACTCCAGTGTTTTAATCTTGAATCTTATATTCATACTAGCAATTAAAATTGACTTTGGTTGTTTTTGCATATAAAAGTAATTCCAACGTTCACACACAGTTTTATTAATCCTTTGCGTGTTGTAAAACATGGAATGTGTCCTTGTCACTTAAGTTATCCGACTACTTGTGATAACTTTTTTCAAAAAATAGATATGGGGATTTTTTTTGCTGTTTTAAGATTTGTTTTGTACATTTTAAGAAAAATATGCTAAAATTATGAGAGAATGAAATTACCCATTTTTTCCATTTTAGTAATAATAAAAATTTACAGAAAGTAACAAACGCGGCCCATTGTGTACCAAATGTTTATGAACAATTTTTCAGTTATGTGTTGCTTTGTTATTTATTTTAGAAATGACCTAGGATAAGAGATTTTAATTTTTACCAAAATTAAGAGTACTTTATTTTGGTTATTATATGAATTGCTTAAAAATAACGATTATATTAACATAAGGGACTGTAAATTTTGTAATAAAACAGTGATTGATAAATTTGAAGATTAAAACACTTCTATTTTCAGAACATATACAAAAAATTTCAGTTAATTATTTTCAAAACTTTTTTAACAATCGCTGTCCCCGTTTGAGCATTTTCAAAACACACACACATTAGAGTAAAACGCGTTTTCAAGTATGACATCTGCTTTTATTAAAACGTAGTTTTTGTTCCAGTGAACGGAAAACAATAAACTTTGTATTTTTATAAAGCTATTACGATGGTCTCTATAAAATAAAATTTAAAAACAAAATGTAACTTTTTGGCAAAATTCCCAATTTTAGGGTAGTTACCTTAAGTTAGGGTTTAGGATACCTAAAGTGTTTCTCTTGTCCATTCACGAGTGCTTCCGAACTCTAGTGTGCAAACGTTGTTAGTCTTCTGATTATGACATTTTTACCAGTAAATTGGACTTTATTTTAGAACTAATTCAATACTCTCGCTGATTCTGTATAAACTTTAACGGGAGAAAAAAAATATGACGCCGAAATAACGGATTTAAGTCAGTTGGATGTTTAGAAGTATATGAAAAATATATACCTTGTTTATTCGAATCTAAGCCGCACCTTAAATTGTTAATATTTTGTGAACAATATTGTAAAATGGCATATTAATATCCAATTTTACTGAATTAAAATTAATTTAAAATGAGAACTAATAAGTGAATAATTAGTTATTCTATCAGTATTAAACATTCTCAAATACATATGGAACCTATAATGGCTTCTAAATACCCAATCAAATTTTTTTCTCCCTTCGATTCTAAGTTGCACCCGATTTCCAAAAACATTGCCAATGGGGAGAAAAGAGGCGACTTCGATTCGAGTAAATACGATATATATAATAATGAAAAAATGAAATATTAACTTTTAGCAGACGATTATATATTCTGATGATACACATAAAGGTAGAAGAGCCGCAATCATCTGCAAAAGAGCCTCTAATGATCCGCGGTTTGCCGACGAACATGTCTGAAGGAAAATAGCTTTCTTAACCGCTCCATTGATTAACGGACTGCCAAACCTTGGAACACATCTGGACGATTCGCATTGCCAGTAGCTCTGGAAGTTTCATTCTCGGATTTTATTAGTAATGAAGCAAGGTTGGCTAAATTGATTCATTTCTTGGACACTTCATTGTTTCTCTTCAGCAGTCCAACGGTTCTTCAGTTTCTCTCGTGCATAGTGAACATCTACTTGGCTTGGCTGTTGAAGTAAATTGAGATGACACTTGGCTTTGAATCTCGGGGCGCGCGACGTGCCTTTATGACATCGTTATGCCGTAGGTGAGTCGGTGTTCAACGACACACGTGTTAAAAATAGCTCTCGCTTGTCCCCGATCCTATTCGCAAAACATCCTGCACGCATCCCGTGTTTTGATGCGTCACTTTCGAGAACTGTTTGTGCGGCTTCCTTCGTCACCACACTAATTTTAGACCCTGCCATTTTAGATAAAGATTCATCCAGATAAGCCGGTGGGCGCACTCTTCCTCGATTATTTCTGCAGCGCTTCGGGAAAAGTCCAGTACTGGTGGTCAATATTTACTGTCCATATCACATAGTCGCTTCCGATGCACATATACATAATCCATAACATTGAGAAACGCGTCTTTTTATATTTGTCATTTAACCACTCATTAATTTTAGTGACTAAAGAGTTTCAAAATAACTGTCTTGTGTAGTGGAGTATAAACAGACATATGAGAATCTCTCTCAAGACTTTATTTCATGTATTTTAAATCTTTCACTGCTCGAAACATGGAAAATATCCTAGTCTTAATATATATATTTTTTTAATTCTAAATTTTATGCATGTTTTTCCCCAACAGGTATTCGAGTAACAAAATTAACGTATATTCGTGATTGAAATTTTGTTTATAGAATTAATTTTTGTGGAAATTGGATAGATTCATGTAAAAAAATAAATCAGCTTGCTGTCTAAATATTTGTCGAAACTTGGTCAAACATAGCTTTTGGACGCTTATAAAGATAATCACCTGCACTTCAGCGAGTTTGACAGGATCTCGTGGGGAGGGGGTTGCTTTTTTTGAAATCTTTGTGCGAATTCAGACTCGCGTACATGCAATTCAGATGCCATTTGAGACTGAATACTAAGCCTTCACTTGCATTATCAAAGCTCCTCGTTAATAGCCCACTATTCAATAAAAATAACACAGAACAAAACGCTATGATTTCATATTTCTGAGCGTTGTGTTAATCTACTTAATACACTTGGGATTTTAAAGTCTTTAATTTCCGTCTTTCCGGAAAGTCCTGTTCTATCAATCTTCATATTTGAATCTATAAGCAGTGCACCGTGTGATGTAACAGTTGATCTTTGCTCAAGTATTTCGATCAAGTGATCGTGTGAGTTGGTGTGTGTGTAGTCTCATTCTCTGTGGTCTGTTTGTAGATGACAGAGGAAAGTCGTCAAGGTAAACTACCTACAGCCCACAGCTGATGTTTTCATCCTCAAAAGGCCACCGTTACGCCGCGTCCCACGTGGAATCGTCTGCCTGGCGTGGGGCGGAAGTGCCTTTTTCTTTCGCTGCCCTCGCACACATCTCTCCCGTAGAGATGCACGATCCTTGGTTCTCAGTCTTTTATTCGAAAAATGAATGTATTTTTAACGAATCCGTTCTCGAATTCGTGTGACAATTCTTATTGGGTGGTTGGTTCAGTTACCGACGGATGCTACAAGATTTTTTTTTTCTTTTGACAAAATTATCCGAAGTTACGTGGGGAAGTGTAAATTACACATATGGTTATGTTCTCTGACACAGATTAAATCACCGTTTATCAAAAATCTTCCCCGTAAACCTGATCGTTTATAAATCTGGAGTAAGTTAGTAAAACAAATGCACATCAAAAACAATTATCTAGTTTGAAGTATATAGATTCATTAAATGACTTTTGATGTAGCCCTCGTATCCCAAATCGAAGCATGCATACATATAGTTATCTCATGACCACGATTTCATTTGATCCAGGTCAGATGGTATTAGATGCATTGTATTTTATTATGAATTGTTTCGAAGGTTGCTTTTTTTGGCACAAAATGATGTGCAGATTCTAGTTGATATGTTAGTGTCATAAAATGCCATTGAGAAACGTGTAGATATTTGATTTTTTTTGGCAGAAATACGGCCTTAAGATGGCGTGTTTTAAAACACGGTCTAATAATCATTAAAATAAAACTCGTGAATTTCTCGATTTTGGAACCTGAAATTAATTTGTGTCGTTCACGCTAAAAGTTTGTGACATTCAGGATTGTTGCATGTTCGATATCAATCTTAATACACGATAGCGGGTAGCCAAGTAATCATAATCCTGAGCTTAATGACTCGGGTGTCATCCTCGTCATTAGAATGGAGTTCAAAATGGTCCGTCGCCGATAGCTCTCATGCAGCATCAAGAGTGCTACGTTAATAAACTGTCGAATCTCAAGTTCTTTGGCGCATGATGCTTGTACTTGCTCCACTAAAGATTCCTTTCGAAACAATGGAATTGAGCCTTGTATTGAGTGGAGGGCAGCGTGTGAGTCCGGGTCAGGTTTTTTCCTCGTCACTTAACGTTCAAAATGAAGTCATCTTCCAAAAAAAAATGCATTCTTGCAGTGAAACTTCAAAACAAGCTTGTCCGTGTTACAAAGTTAGTACAGACCATGTCCTTTTATCATTTAGAATCTTCATCACCAATGATCCGTTTTTCATGAGCGATACTATGCATTCTTGGCTAATCCGAGTATTGAGTATTTCGTTCTGGAGATTTTTAGACAAATATTATGCAATTGCCATTGTGTATCGAAAGGTCAAGGTCTGATCAATCGCTGTCCTTGTCCCAAATCCGCCCTGCCTTTCAGAAATTGATTATGAGAAAGTGATTGGGTGTAATGTATTGTATTTTTGTTTGGACTTGTGGAATTATCCTTTCACGCATTGTAAAGAAATTTTAACGTTTTAAGCTTCCCCTAAATTTTAATTGGTTCTTATTTGTTTTTATTAGCTAATGGTTTTCGTTTTGTTAAAGAATTTGACTGCATTTTGCAATATTTTAGATTAGTTTTACTACAGTTAATGAAAATTAAATTATATTTCGGTGTTTGGAAATTACAATTGAATTTTGAACAGTGTTGTCTTTTTACAATACCCCCTGATATTTTATTTTTCGTCATTTTGTTTAAAACATAGAAAGATGGCACGAAAGTTGAATTTCTCGAATGATATTTAATTTTTTGTCGTTTTGGTCCCTAGAAATACGAGGGTCATTTTGAAATTTTCGAGATAAACCTTGGTTTTTTAAGTTATACTTAAAAAATTAGAAATGTTCACAAATTAGTCTCCAACATCAGTGCACTTCTGTTGACGAATTTTCTCCAGACTAAATGCCTCAAACTATTCATTTCGTGGAATTGATGAAAATTCCATTTATAGTCATTTAATCTCTTCTGAATGAAAACGACATCCACGTAACTTCTTTTTTAGATTAAGAATTAACCAACAGTTATAGATCTGGAGAATAAGGTGATTGTTCTATCACTTTAATTTGTTTTTGTTTTTTAAAAAATTGAACTGTTAATCCGTCTGTATGGAAAGATGCATCGCCATGGTCCCCTAGCATTAACTTCTTGGAGAATTTCTGGAAGATATTTAGTGGTATACCAGTGTTTGCTGCTACTGTCTTCTATCCTTCCAATTTGATGGCTTTGATCAATCCCGTACTTCTAAAAAAAACGGCATACATTGCTTTTTTCATTGCTTTCTTTTCACCATTATCGACGTGGGATGATCTTCAAAGACCCATACTTTGCTTTCTTGACAAGTTGGAACGTCAAAAAAAAAAAAAAAAAAAAAAAAAATGTATGTACGTTTTATCGCCCGTTATAATTTTAGAACCGATGCGGTGGCCACCATCATTTATCAATTTTAGGGTTTCTGTACTGATTCTGACACGCTCTTCATTTTGCACAGTTAAGATTATGGGGCAAACTACTTTCTTCATATGTAATTCTTCATGAATAATTTTCTGTATGGCTGCTGATCCAATTTTAAGTTCCTTCAGTATCATTTGGTAGGTACAGCGATTATCATCCATTAACATTTTTCGTATGGCAGACATTATCCGGGATTACTGCCGACCCCGGCCTTCCTGTGTGTTCATCCGGAAGAGAATTGCGACCTCTGCAAACTTCTCGTCTGCACGTATCTCAAATTTCACAATTACCTTTATTTCTAAGAGTTCAAGCAATTCGTTTTTGCATAAGATTTTATTGTAGTGGCTTAAATTCAACCATACTAGCCCCAACTTCATGGTTCTACTGAGACTCAAATGGTTTGATGAAGCGTTTTTGAAAAATCGAAACTTCCCATTTAAATGATTTGCTGAACCACAAGTAGGAGAAATGTATCTGTTAACGCATTTTGTCTCATAGAACAATTGAAGGAAATTGTTAATTCTTTTCACAAAAAATATTTAACGGAATGAAATTGCAAGAGTTATTTGAAATGGCATTTTATTTAAACTTTTCCCGTGCGGTTTGATTTCATTAACTGCAAAATGCGAGTTCGGGACCGTTGGGTCATCATCTGTAAGGTTTATTGATTACGATGCGGTTACTTTATACCTGAGGTCTTCAAACTGTGTTCCATGGAGCCCTGGGGTTTTTACGAGTCACAAAAAAGTCGAAGAAATAAATATGTATGCAAAATGGATTCACGTTCTTCTATGAAGTTTGTACAGTTACAAGTATCTAAAGCTCATCTCTTCTATTCATTAAAATTGAATTTTATGTTTTATAAAACTTTATTTTGCAACACTTTTTATTTTAATAAAAGAATATACAACGTCTTAATAAATATATATATAATCCTACGAAGTTGTGAATGTGAATATTCTATTGTTTAGAATTTGGGGTTCTACGAGATAATTTAATACTGGTTAGTTAGCATAATGTCTTGCAAAACTAGATAGTTTTCTAATGGGAAATTATTTTTATACATTTGTGGAAAACAACACCAATAATGAAGGAAAGAGAACAACAACATATCAACAGTTGATTTTTGAAATCTAAATTTAAGCAAAAACGGTTTCTAAATTTCAGGTTGCAAATTCATGCAAAATACACGAGATTTCTCACACAGTTATAAACACTTGAATGCTGTTGAGATCATTGTGTCTAAGGGAAATATATTTCTCAATATAAGTGGCTACAAAAACAAAGTATGTAAAATTAAACTCGGAGTATGTAATGCGATTACATTTAATCTCAATAGACCTAGACTTCGACAGTTTGAGTAAAAAATACTAGCATATATCCTAGTTACTAAATATAATGCATGGGCATGTGACACTTGAATCACAAATTAATATTAAGTAAATTACATTAAAAGAATTAGATTAGGTCTTTTTAATAATAAATGCAATACTTTTCTAATTGTCTTTACATTAAGTGCCCATAACATGTTGATCTACTTTTAAAAAAATCTGAGCTCTAAACTCTTCGAAGTATGTGTACGGAATGGGGTTCTACGAAAACTCTTTCTAGTTCTAGGGGATCCACAAGCACCTTCAAGTTCTAGGGGTTCCGTGAGTTGAAAAAAATTTGAAGACCACTGCTTTATGCAATTGATATTTTTTTCTCTAACACAATTTATCGGGTATACTACTTATATTTAAAGACTACCTTTATGCGCTACGTTAAATGGGTTAGAAAATTGTTCAAAACTGGTATATCAGGATTTGCTTATCCTATCGAGAGCAGCATACTTTATTCTTCTACTCATTTTTGTCTTAAAATATTTTGCGTTATGAAATGTTCCATACTTTGCCTTTTGTACCGTAAAATTGTAATTGAATTCTTCACTCTATATTTTATATTTGTGGAGGGGAAAACTGCTTATTTTTAAAATCTTTTCAATGTTATGCAGAAACATAAGCCGGCGTACAAGTTAAAACGATGCGAATTTACATAATGGTAGGCATTTTTAGGTCTAAAATTGTTTCGAATTCCGATCATGCTCTAACATTTGGCGAACACAATAGTTCACCCCCCTTCCCAAAAGCAGTATTTCTCAATTCCTGATTGGATTTGATGCTTAAGGCTCCCGGTGACACGCCACCACGAAAACCCGAGTGTAATGTTAATCCTATGGAGTTTCTTATAATTCAATTTACGTCTAAGGTATTGCTTTTAACTGTATAAAACAAAATGCATCCTAAAGATAAAGAAAAAATTAATATTTCTGTTGATTTCGATTTTTTAAAAAAAATTTCTAGCTATTTATTAAAAGCTTGAAAATTTACATTTAGTGCGTTGAAACGATCATAAAAATATTTTCAATTATTGGATAAAAAAAGTTAAAAAGCGGAAATCCTTTATTTTTATGCTCTTTCAAACGCATATACTTTAAAATTTTTAAACTAATTTATTTGCGAGTAATTAAATAAGTCAGCATTGCATATTTGGAATGAGGGGAAAGTAAACTTGTAACTCCGCCTTCTTGCGGAAGGATACATGAAATTTTCCCTGCGTTCCCTTGGTGAAAGGTGGTAATTTATGACTCTTCAGTGGATTGTGTAACAGATGTTTTTTCCCCCCCAAAATGGGTCTTGTTTTCTAAGAATCTATAGGCATTCAAGATACTGTTTACAATTACATCATTCTTTGGAAAGTTTGAGTCTGTGCTTGAAAATAACTACAAATACGTTTTGTACAAAAAGCTATCCTGTTTTTTATTCCACCTTTCTTAAAATTATTTAAAAAACTAAATAAGTTATATTTTATTAATAATTAAAATGAACAATTAATATTTGGAAAATGCATTTGAATCGTCAGGATAAAGTGAATCAGTTTTCGCATTCTTTTTTTACATATCTCCAAAATTGGAATTCATGTGTTTTTTTCCAAGTTATTTGAATATCAGCTGTTTTAAAACTTATTTTGCACAGTTTATTTCAATTATTAAATAAAATGGATCATCGTCGCAGCTTCAAAAAGAAATTATTTCTTTCGGCTAAACGAAAAAAGAATATAGGACAGAATTTCAGGAATTGGAAAGAAAAGTGTGTATTTCTAAATTCTTGTTCCGCTGTTTATTTCAAATATTGTGAAAGTTTCCACATACTAAATGGATTTATTGATCATCGCATTTTAAATAAGATTCAAATATTCCGAAGATGAAATACCATTGATTTAAAATAAATCAGAAAGTTTTCCATAATTTTAAAGAATATTTTTAGTAACATTAATAGTTTCTTCTTAAAACATATATTTCAATTAATTTATTTACTATTGCTACTGATGTTTTTATTCCATTTTTATTTCCTTCACTGAAAATTCAACGTAGAAATAACATTGCAGTAATTTTCTTTTAAATTTTTGTCTGGAAAGCAGTATCTACATTTTGCATTTTCATTTATACATGTGTTTCATATATTATTCAAGATAACTCATCAATGCTTTTTTTTTCAAAATGAATTCTAAGTTAATGCGCTATGAAGAATGCACTGCAAGTACAAATACAGGCAAATAGTTCCACAATTTTAAAGTTCAAGCCCAGGACCACTAAAGACCCACCGTGTAGGGGCGCGATGCACGTTAAATCTGTCGAGAGCTCAGACGTCCTTCCTTTAGTGTGGTAGTTAGGAGATGAGGGGCTATCTCGGGTGTCATCCCCGTCACTTGACCATGGTTCAAAATTACGAGGTCCGTTACCTTGTACAATATTTTTGTTTTTAATGTAGTGTTTTGTAACAAATATACTTCATAACTGTTTCTATTTATTACCTTTCTTTTATTTTGATACATTCTTAGAAGTGTGCGGTATTGCAGCGCAGCATCACACTCGATTCCTGTAACTCCATCGCGCTGCCTATTGCTAGAATTAGACATATTTAATCCTTGCATTATTATAAATTATCTATGCTTGTATAGATGAAAAATAATGAAATCAATAATAATTCATTCCGTTTTAAATTTTCATTCCAATAAATATTTGTGATGGGTAATATATAAAGATATAAATAAAGATATAAATATAAAGATGTATAATTTTTGTTTGCAGCCCGCAGGATTATAATGTTTTTCCGAAGTAGCCCGCAAGGTCATTTGAGTTGGCCATCCCTGTTCTAAGCCAAGATCGGATAGCGAGAATGACACTCGAGTTTACAGTTTCTTTGTATTCTTCATGACCTTTTTTGAACTTGGGAATCTCGCGTCTTTAGTCATTATGGTATATAATCCTCCACGGTTTTAAATGCTGATTTAAATTCTTTTTATTTTTTTAAAAATATATTGCTGGTTTCTGTTTGTGATATTAAAACTATAACATTAGTGTGATAAATAAGAAAAATATTTAGTATGATTGGTGAAAAAAGTTAATTGAAATTAAAATCTGGAATACGGTAACTTTAAAACGATTTTGTGATTTGCCGAGACTAGTAAATACAAACCAGAATGTATGCAAGATTTTCGACAAAAGAAATGCGAGAAAAAAAATTAAAAACTGAAGGAGTACAGCCGAAAAGAATTGCACAAAATTCAACTCCACGCAGCAGGGATTTTTTTTTTGCAACGAACACAAATCTCTCAGAAACAAACGGCCGAACCAATTACTGCTTTACCAAATCTGTGTGTCAGTCAGGTAACTTTACGATTGTCCGCTCATAGCTTTTTTGAATGATGAGCTCAAGCTTGAAATGAACACAAACCGAAATATATCGACAACTAACAGTAGTACTGTTATTGACGTTGTTTTTCGAAGGTTATTAAATACTTAAAAATCTCAAGTATGTGTCATATTTTAGTCATCATAAGTCTATTGTGTGTGTGTGTCTTCCCCAAATTGAATAAGAATATTTATTTTTGATAAAAAATTACATGACTCTTTGTGTTAATTAAATAAAATTTTCATTAAAGATAAAATTATTCGATAGAAAATTATTTCCAATCATACCCGATTTTTTTCAGGATTTATGTTACTATTGCGTATTTACCAGGATAACATGTCAGATGTTACACATCATATGCGACTACTGTAAGACTCGTTCCTTTTTTTTTTTGTAACTGTATTTATATTAGAAATTCCAACACTAAAACTGTTCTTCCAAAAAATTGTGTGGGTCCCAAAACCAATACTCAATATACTTTATCAGTGGCGTAGCTAGGTATCCAAAGGTCTTGGTGCAAAAAAAAAGAGAATATTGGTGAAGTTTTATTAATTAAAAATATATTAGAGTATTTTACATATATATATATATATATTATATACAAAGCTGATTCACATCAGCCCTGTGTCAAGCTTTGCAGAACATAGGAAAGCAAAGCTACAAACTACTTACATGTATTCATATGAGTTTCCTTGTGAATTTAGCGATTACCCAGGTTCGATTTGACATGTGATAGACAGGAAATGATAAAAGGAATATGCACAAACAAGAAAATATAATACAAAATTATTTTAATTAAAATAAAACGCATGAAAAAACAGAGGGGGGGGGGGTCAAAATTACATCAGTCTGTTGCAGATACCAGATTGCGAAACATTGAAACAGGAAAATACCTTATTATGAATCATATTGTTATCTATACAAATAAATAAAATTGAAGTGTCTGTTTGTAATTTCAAATTAGCAGCTTTTTACTCAATGCACTAAAAGTATATACGGTACTCATAACAAAAAAACAATTTTTAAAATTTTTGTCTGTCTGTCTGTCGGTCTGTCTGTCTGTTTGTTCCGGCTAATCTCGGAAACGGCTGGTGCGATTTTAAAAATTCTTTCACTAATGGAAAGCTACATTAACGGGGAGTGACATAGGCTATATTTTATTCCCGTATTCTTACGGGAACGGAAACTATACGGGTGAACGTGAAACTGAATGCCAAGATGAACGCCAAATTGAACGCCAAGCTGAGCTAATGAAGTCGTTGTTTTGGTTACTGGCGACCGATGCTCTTTATGAGACATAATAAATTTACGCGCACATGATAATACGCTGACACGTGCCATAATTTTTTTTATGATAGTTATCTCACTGTTCAGTTAAGTAGAGCATCGGCTGTTTCGGATGCACTTTTAAAAATAATAAATCAAGGCTTCATAAGCAAGAAACAAAAAATTGATAAGTTTTACGGTTAGTTTTAATCCTTTCTTTTTTTTTATTTACATTTTTAGTCACATTTAAACAATAGTTATTATAATCCCAATCTATATCTATACAAATAAATAAAATTGAAGTGTCTGTTTGTAATTTCAAATTAGCAGCAATTGTTTGCGGGGGCGGGTGTTTAAGGGGCGTTAGAAATTCCGATTTTTAAGTTATTAGACGTACAGTCTTGAAACTTAGTAAGTAGATTCCTCTCATAGGGTAGAGATACGCTACAAAATGGGTTTCGTGAAAATTGCCCTCAAGTGGCGTTGCGGGACTTAAGGGGCGTTATAGATAATTATTTCCATTTTTAAACTATTAGACGCACAGTTTTTATATTTGATAAGTAGATTTCTTTTATAGAGTAGAGATCAGCTATAAGAAGGTTTTGTGAAAACGGACCTCTAAATGGCGTTGCGGGGGATTTAGTGGCGTACTAGATAAATATTTTCGTTTTTAAACTACTTCCCCTCCCTGCTTGAAAATTGGTTGGAATGTTTCTTTCATGGAGTAAATATCCGCTACAAAACAGGTTTGGGAAAAATTGACCCCCAAGGGGTGTTAAGGGCAGATATAAATAATTATATCTATTTTTAAACTATTAGACGCACAGTTTGAAATTTGGTAAGCAGATTCCTCTCATAGGATAGAGATACACTACAAAATGTGTTTTGTGAAAATCGACCCCTAGGCCGCGTTGCGGGGGTCCAAAGGGCGTTATTGATATATTTTTTTTTGCATTTTTAATTTATTGGACGCACAGTCTTCAAATTTTGCTAAGCAGATTCCTTTCATAGTGTGCAATTCCCCTACAAAATTGGTTTTGTGAAAACAGACCCAGAAGTGGCGTTGCGGGGGCTCAAGTGGCGTTAGAGATAATTATCCCCATTTTTAAACTATTAGACGTACAGTCTTGAAATTTGATAAGCAGATTCCTTTCGTAAAGTAGAGAACCTCTACAAAATGGGTTTCGCGAATATGAACTACTAAGTTTAATTTCGGGAGATTAAGAGGCGTAATTGATAAATATTTCCATTTTAAACTATTTAATCATCCTGATTGAAAATTGGTAGGCATGTTCCTTTCATGGAATAGAGTTCCTCTAACAAAGAGTAAAACGAAAATTGACCCCCAAGGAGGGTTGCGAGGGGTCAAGAGGAGTTACAGAAAAAATTCATGTTTTTAATTGTTAGACCCATATACTTTAAATTTGTTAAGCATGTTTCTTTTGTTGAATAGGGATCCACTAAGAATGTATTTTAAGCAAATCAAGTTCTGGGGGGGGGTGCAGGGGGTTATTGGGACGTATTGACAAAAAAAATTACTTTTTTCGAGCTACAAGGACTATAATAATGAAATTTGGTTTGCATTTTTCTTTTGTTGAGTTGAAATCCGCTAAGAGCGGTTATTTTGGAAAACGGCTCTCAACGGGATTACGGGGATATTGATAGTAAAACTTTTGCTTTTTTTTCCTGTTAGATTTAGACTTGAAATTTGGCTTGCATGTTCAATTTACGGAGGAGAGATCCACCGAAAATTGGTTTTGCGGGAATCCACTTGGTTTTTGGGTTACGAAAGAGCAAACATCATTCTATGCTTCAATTTTAGAGATTTTTAGAAAACACAAATTAGATGAGTTCTGCCCCTTTTTTTATCAACAGGCGACAGTTACAGGTATAAGTATATTTTTCAATTCAATCGAATTCTTAATGCTAGGACTTAGATATCAATAATTTATACATATATATAAGCAGTAAAAATTTATAAAACATCATGAAATTCCCAGCGAAGCGGGCGGGTAACAGCTAGTAAAAAATAAAATGACCAAGAAATAGCTTCCTGTGTAGTTTTTTTTAGATGTATGGTAAGACATTTCATGGAACTTGATGTTTATTTTCAAGTAAAGATTAGAAAAATGAAAAAATTTAAAAATAATATAAACTTTTTAATAAGTAAAATTCGCAACACTATACACAAACAAAGGAAAGAATTTAGGGGAATTCCTTACAAGGGTTTGAAATTACTTTCAATTGAGTTGCCATGATTACAGCTATGTAACAATCTTTTATATTTATATCTCAATTATGGTGAAATTATCCCAAGCTCGACTTGCTTGGTGGTCAAGGCGTGAGGGTCCCCTGAGCTCAAGGGCCCCTGTGCACGGCACTACCTAGCCCATTGGTAGTTACGCCACTGTACTTTATTAAATTTATATAAGATTTTTTTTGTTACATGTCTTAAACCGTTTTTAAATAAAATTATTGAACTGAATCGGAAATAAAGAACTGACCTGAAATATTTCAGGAAAGAGAATTTAAATCACATTACACTATTCATTCCATTAATTTTATAAATTTCTCTTGTCATTAAATTGTTTAAAAAATGATTTTGATGCAATTTAGTATTAAAGAATATCACAGAAAATTGTTTTGAATGTACAGAAATATATATAAAAAAAAAAAATATATAATATATATATATAATATATAAAATAATATAAAAAAAAAAAAAATATAATATATATATATATATATATAAAGGTTTTTGCCTTAACTAAAACTTATATTTTTATAAAATTCAAATGAAAAACTGATGTTCCTCAAAACAGAAACGAAACAGCGTAAAAAAAGTTTCTTTGTACAACTAGAATGTCGGGCACAGTTTTCATGTAATTGAAAACTGCCATGGGGTGGGCAGTAAAAGAGGGGTCAGTTGTCATATAAATAGTCTTCAGTTGGTTGTAAACTGGACCCTCCAAGAACAAAAATAGAAGGCGAAAGAGGGGGGGGGGAGGGTTTCCTGTCTGGAGCTCCCTTTGCACTTAGAATCCCTCTCTCAACTGTTGTAGAAGAGGCTTGTATGATTCTGTGACGTCATTTTCTTTCAACATGACAGCTGTCAGAACATAATCATCAGAAAATGGGATCAAGTAAATGCAAATTTGGAAAAATGATAGCTTGAAAAAAAATGTTTATTTCAAAGTCAAGAAAATATTGAAAATTAAGAAAAAAAGACATATAATTTATCTTTTATGAAGGAACTATTTACCTCCGATCATTAAGACCAGTACTCATGAGTACTTGGCCTTTCTTTTAGAAACGCCCATTCCCCCCTCCCAGAAGAGGGCGCTTTCATCGTTTTAGAGTTGGAATTTCTGTCTACGGGGACCCTTAACCACTCGGCTATCGCGGCCACCACTTTTATGGTCGTGAACTCGTGGCCAGCGTGTTCGAATCCTAGTGCCACTGGAAACTTGGTACTTAGAAAGATATCCTGTATGTATTAATATAATTTTTTTTTCTCTAAAAATTACAGATGTTCAAAAACAGTCATTTAATGACCTTCAGCACATCTCGGTAGTTAGGCTACTCGTGAAATAAAATTCACCAGCCGCCAAAGGATGCGTAGACTAGTTTCGCGAATCCAACAAGAGATTATTGCCGTGTAGAATAATGGGACTCTTGCATTAAATTCAACCTGGAAGACCTCACGGGGTGTGAAAGTTAAAATAGCCGGGAATCTGCGTGAGTGCCGTCCTTCAAACTTACGCGATGCCTTGGCGGTAGCTTTGGAACAAACCAAATTGTTTACCACAGACCCCGTCGCTAGTAACACGTTGTGTAGCCTCTTATCGCAACGTTTGTTCTACGTTTGATATTTTATATGGAACAATCTATTCGATTTCTTGTTTTTATTCATCTTAATAATTGTCTTAACTGGAAGTCGTGCATTGCTGAGATAAGTTGATTTGTATTAAAATATTTAAATATGGGCCATAAGATGACTCTCGATTTAATTGTTCGGAATTTTTCTATTTTTGTATCTATATCGTTGTAATCATATGAATATTATGTGCCCAATGTAAAGAAAATGAAAGGCTTCAACGTGCTTTTTATCTTGTGCCGTGAATGCATTTCGTGGTTCAGGGACATTGACCTCTGTATGCGAAAGATGGGGTGGAAAGTTTCTTATTTTTAGTGTCGATTTCTTCATGGATTCTTATCAGAGGCACCCAAAGTGCAATGAACCGTATCAGACTTTCTGTGCTAGTTGGGCGGTAAGGAGAAAGTATATGGGTTAGTGGCGTTCCATCTCGCTGCTGTCCGGGGTAATGACCTAGTTTCTCTCTCCCCCTCGTGCCTACATAGCGGACAGCGAACGGGTTTTCACTCATTTTCTTCCTGCTCCAAATACCTTTCTCTCAGGCGGCTTTTTTTCTTTTAGGATTGCGGTGACAGTGGTGGCTGGTCTGTTTACTAACAAGAACCGTTCAAATGGATTAAAGAAGAGTTTTAGAAATGCTCAATTGGTGAAGCAGCTTCTCTTTTGACATTTCCATATTGGTCATTTAATTGACCGCTCTCAAATGCTAATAAATTTTCTTTTAATGTGTTGGAGCATCATAAACATATTGTACATTACCGGACAATAAATTCATGATTGAATCGGGGTATTTTCGAGGTCTTTAAAAAACGCATACATGACAATCTAGAAGTGATTATTCTAACCCAATGCAGTCAGTACACTCCTAACCTTAGACTGAATGCTAGTTCAATTTAGGAAACTGATTTTGCTTCAAATAGAACACTTGAATAAATGGCTCTCAAAGAATTTTTCAAAATGTTAAGGTAATGCTGTTAAATGTATAAGTCGAATTTCCAGGAGTATTGTTTCTAGGTCACTACTATTTTAACAACCATTAACATAATTTTACTATTACAATTGCAAATGTTGAGTGTGCCAAAGTAGATATGAATTTTTTGGAGAATTTCGTCCAAATTTTAAACTGTTAGAGATTTTTTTATGAATGCTGCAGTTTTTTTAATCGACTTTCTCTTGATTAAGACTTTTCAAATTAAATTATGTATATATATACACTAGCTGACCCGGCCCGGCGTCGCAAGGGCTTTTACCGAGGGTATAACTTAATCCCCATGTTAATTTCCTCCTTTCTTTCTGACG
The DNA here is from genome assembly GCA_019973975.1 of Trichonephila clavata. Taxonomy (NCBI): domain Eukaryota; kingdom Metazoa; phylum Arthropoda; class Arachnida; order Araneae; family Nephilidae; genus Trichonephila; species Trichonephila clavata. The sequence continues at coordinate 82,742 of BMAO01036756.1, read as the reverse complement.
CCAGCACTTTTGTGTGGGTGTGACGTGTACGATGTGAGTGTATGGCCCGTGAGTGCGTGTCATGGCTTTCTCGTTTAACACATTTTCCCTTCTCCACAAAATCAGCACTTCCAATATTATTTCTCGAAATTACTTTTACTTTGTTTTTTCCTCTCCGCTTAGCCCGGCGTTGCACGGGCTTTTACCAGTGAATAACTTAATCCCCATGGGAATTCCTTGTTTCCCTCAGTACGATAGCACTTATGTGTGTATGCGCGATGTGAGTGATTTTTCTTTAATTATGACATTAAAACTCCCTTTTTCGAAATTTGTTCTTGCGTTGGTGTGGTGTGGTACTTAGGAAAGGTGAGTAAAAGCTTAGGTGTCGTCCTTTTCACTTGACGATTGTTGAAAGTTTCGAGGTCCGTCGCTAAAAACCCTCGAATTTATAAATCACTCACTCACTTTTCAATTCTTTCGTTGCAATTTTTTAGTCCCCGGAAACGAAAATGTAGCCTTTTTAAAAATAGTTGTATGTTGAAAAAAGACAGAAAAGTAGAAATTTTTCAACTTACAAAATTTTATTACTATTTTAAATCTTGAAGTAAAATTGTGAGGATATTTTGAAAATGACGGGGAAAAGTTTCATGCAATTATCTTTATAAAAGAAATTATTAAATTATTGTTTTAAGTATTTTGAGTGTTAATTTTGCTCAAAATTAATTTGTTCAAAAAAGTTTTGGGCTTTTTATTTTTTAAATCACTGATTCTAAAAGTTTTAAAATTCATTTTTATTTAAACGCAACGATTTTGATTCATTTTAGAAAAAAATATGCAAAATATCATTGTTTTGTAAAAAAGGTTTTTTTTTAAATTCTTATTTAAAAAAAAGACAGTTTTCGGCATTTTATTTTTTTAATCACTGATTCTAAATGATCAATGAACTTTTTAAGAATCATTTTCATTTAAATTCATCAATATTTATTCATTTTAGAAGAAATCATAAAATACAAAACAAAATTATTTTATACTAATATTGATTAAAAATATTCATTTAGCAATTGTGACATGCCAATTTAGTGATTTTTGATATATTAACACGCAATTAATAATGAATTTTTTATTTGAACATAGCTTTTATATTTTTCTAAGGAAATTATGCTTATTTAACGGAATAATTCCAAAAAAAAATTCGAAATGGGCAAATTTTGCGTTTTTATTATGAAATTATATGTCAAAAAAAGATTTATACATTAGGCATTATTTCAAAGTAAACTACGAGTTTTATGAAAGAGAACAAAAATTTTGATACTGATAAATATTTTAAATGAGTCTCAGAAATGTATTGAATACATTTTGTCATCTTAATCCAACATCTATAATGATTTAATTTTAAGAATTATCTATAGAAAAAATGACTAAAATTGAAGCAAGAATAACTTTTTCACTCGCATTTTTTTTTACTCGCCAAATTTACTGATTTCCCCCTGTTTAAGGCAGAACTTTTTAGTGTAACCCTTGAGTTAGATGTGGTCGACGGTTAAACATTTCAAAGGTCTTTGGCGCAAAACTATTTTTCGACTCCAAGGTTTGTCTAACTGTAAAATCGCGTATTTTTTATTAATTTTAATTTTTAAGTTAATGCTTTCAAACTTCACGAATTAATTGCAAAAATAAAGTACTTTTAAATAAAAAAAAATGTACAAAAAATACTGTTTAAATTATTTTTCGCAAAAACGGTTTTTTACGAAAATCACAAAAAAAATTTTAAATCCGTAATTTTTGAGCAATTTTTTCAATCTTCGTACAGATTACGGATAATATTCTTTTACATACGGAGATAATGTTTCGTGCGATTATTTTCATAAATGACAAAATTATTCAATGTTAAGTTAAAATATTGAGTATTTTTTGAAAAATCTTTAAAAGAGTTTTGGGAATTTTATTTTTTAAATGATTGGATCTAAAAGAGAGAGGCTTTAAGTTTTTTTAGTGTAGAATATCGTTTTAATAACACGAAAACAAATTCATACGCAACCATTTAGAAATAATTTGCATAAAAACGCATCAGTTTTAACCCTTTTTAAAAAAGTTCTTAAAAAATAGAAAATATCATTATTTTGCAAAAACAATTATATCGTATTGTGGCGAAGTAAATGATCTTTCCGATTCTGTAATTATTTTTTGTCTGATTTCAACGGTAAAAATTGGATGGCAATTTTAATATGGTGGAAAACGTCGGATCACCGCTCGGCCGAAACGGAATGGAAGTCCTCCCAAGTAAACAACCCGCAGGAGTAAAACAATTAGGTGTTTTAAGGTTTTTAATTAATATCTTTAACTAATTGCAATATCTGAATGAAAAATAGTTTACATCCTATTCTCAGACCTACTGAATATACGCACAAAATTTCATTAGAATCTGTCTAGCCGTTTCGGATTAGTTTGGTTACAAACACTGACAGGAGAATTTTATATATTATATATATGAAAGTAGATGCAAAGATGGTATCTGGTATAACTTTAATATTCACATTGAATCTCAGTATAAGAATCCTGAAATTACTTCAATGAACTCTTAGAGTACTACTTTATTGATAAAAAAAATAATTAATACTGAACAAGATGTGGCCAATAGTATTAGGGGTGTCAAGCTGTGGTTTTGAGTCCTAGTACCTCTGAAGATCTGCTATATGGAGGAGCTGATGCACTTGTATTAATCAGGGCTCAAAGTTCTCCTTTTGTTCATGTGGTGTAGTAGTTAAAAGAATCCTCATCACTTGACCAAGGTTCAAAATTATGAGATCAGTCACCAAATTGTTGCTTGAATAAACATTCAGATCAAACAAATCTAAACAAAGATGCAGATATTAATGTTAACTAAGAGTACATTTATGCAGGCTATGCATTTGAATGAGTTGTGTGCAGATTTTTTTTGTGTATGTTAAGTTCTTTTGCATAACTTTGTGGCTTTGGTGTTTTTTTGTGAATTGTGCAATTAATATTTGAATAATAAATGAAGGGCTTAATTAGAGGAGACTTGATAGAGCAGTTGCAGATTGCTTGGTAAATTGTGTATAACACTAAAGTTTGAGACCAAATTATTGTGTTGGTTCATTAAAGAAATCTTATTTAGTATAGTTGGATACAATAGAGAAATGCAGTAGCTTCTTGGCTGTCTTTAACTGCATATGGGCATAGAAATTCAAATTTCAAGTTTCACCAGTGCCGTGAAAAGTCTGTTTTCATCTTCATACTTTTGTACACAGACCATTTAGCATGTTGCATAGAATATACATTAGAGTGTGGATTAGTGGAGATCATTTTATTTTGTCTGGATTTGGTCTAACCACTGATTTTTTTCTTTCCAGATGATACCCTTCATCTGGAAAGGAATGTGGATCCACTATGTCCTCTAACATCCAAGAGACTGGTGAGAGGTTTGTTGCTGTTAGAAGGCATCCTATTGGATGGCATTTATGAGTATCAATGTCTTTGATAGGAGTTTTGACTACTCTAAGATAGGAATGAAATCTCCAGGGATGCTGTTAATTATGATTTCATTTTTATGGATGGCAACACTTGCTACATAGTGGTCATGTAACTGAATTTCTTGAAAGAAAACATTCATGGGGTTGGCTAGCCAGATCTCTTGACCTTAAACCTATAGAACATTTAGGGGCTCTTGAATGAGGAATTAAAACTCCCTTTTCCCAGAACAATCCAGTGGTAATTCTGTATTAATATTCTAACACACTTTTATTTCTTGATTGTCCTTGTTGCTCATTTGTCTTTAAAATAATTAAGACAGCAGTATTTTTACCTTTCATCCTTTTCAAGCCTAATAATTTGGTATGAGATACAGTTTTTCATGTCCTAAAACTTAATTTTCTGGGAAAATATGAGGGACCTCCTTATGGTTGATACCTTGTCAGAAGGGGACATAAACTAATTTATCTCCCAGCACTTATACAAAAGCATAGCTAGGGTTTTTGTGTTGAAAATTAGTTTAAATGAAGGATTCCTACTCCCAATACTTTTTATTTATTTATTCATTTATTTACTAACCACTTTCCTGTACGGATAATCTGCGGAGAGACCTTCCATGGGTACCATAATAGTTGTATTGAATTTGTGTTATGTACCTCTCAAAAGTAAAAAATAATTGAAAAATAAAACCGTTATACATTGTATAAAATTTGCATGTTTAAATTACTGTAACTTGTTCAATTTTTTAAAAATTTTTAAAAATTTTTTTTTAGTAACTAAAGTTTTGGATTTAAAAAAAAAACTCTCCCTATAAGATGGACCTGTTAAATCTGCAAACTTGGTGAAATTAATTTTTCAAATGTCTTTCAATTATTCCATTTTATAAATTTTTTTATCTTTAAATTTTTATAAAATTCTCTTGTATTCCCTGAATAGAATTTTAATGCTACTCAGTTTTTTTTATAGCAACTTACAAATTAAATAATCAGAAAATGTTCAAAATGTGAATTTGGTGGCACTTGAAATGTATGCCTCAACTTCCTAGAGCCGCATGGAATTTTATGAAAGGTTACCTTTTACATGTAGCTATGCTTAAATTGCTGTAGGAAAGCTTGGCTCAAAAAGGTGTTGAAAAGATTCAGAAGCTGTTGGTGCTGAATATATCTTAAACTGTACTTGGATATCCTTCTAAAATTGTTGATATAAATTTTAAAAAGAGAGAAAGTAAAGATTTACCTAAAAATGTTTTAACTTTTGAAAATTTTACAATAATTATGTCAATGCAGCATGCATACTCGTATTTAAAAATATTTTTAAAAAAAAAATAGTCCTGGCAGTGTTTTTTTCAAAATTCCAAATCGATCATTAGATTCACAAAAACATACTACCTTGAATTCAAAAAATTTTATTTAGTGTATATAGTACAAGTTTTAATCAATTTTGAGATATATTACATTTGTTTGTTTTTTTATCATGATCTCTTAAAAATTCAAATTTTATCATTAAGGCCAATTCCTCGGATTTAATCGTCAGATTAAAAACTTCATGTAACATGGAAAATAACTTTTATTCCAGCATACATCAGCAACCTGAGCACAGAAAGCAAAGAGATGGCTGTCATCAGACTCTTGTCTCACCTTCCTTTGCTGCGTCCTGGGAATGAGGAGGCAAAGTCCCGTTACCTAGAACTCATCCCGAAGATCCTGGCCCACTCCATCCGTCATGATGTCCATATCGAGGAAAGCCGTCAACTGCTTTCCTACTCGCTTATCCACCCTGCCATCTCCAATGATGACCGATGCAGCCTCACCCAGTGGCTGAGGCAGCTTGAAGATCGGATTCACAACAACGATATCTACCCTGCCACACTAGAGGAGCGTGTCCCCAATTGTACAGTATATCCCCCAAATGGTATTGTGCCTGGTGATGGCTATAATCAGTTTGTACCTCGCCTGGACTTATGGAGGCCCGGTAGCCTAGTAGGGGTAGAAACAAATTCATACTCGCTTCTCAACAGTCTGGGGAGCAACAGTCTACCACCTTGTGTGGGAAGCCAACATGTTGCACTTCATGGAATGAACTCTGCACCATCTAGTGGGGTCTCTTCACATCCAGGTGATTTTTCAGGCTCATTTTGGTATACTCAAAACAATTAAACATGGTAATGACTTTCATCAATACATTTCTTTCACCCTTTTTAAGTCATTCATTTCAGTGATAAGTATGTAAACTATGAACACAAGTTTAAGAATTGTTAGCAATGCAATATAGAGTAACTGAGGTCATGTTAGATTCATTATTTTGTCTTATAAAATGTAAATCTTAAACCATATTAAGTTACCCTAAATAAACTAAAGTCAAATTGATTTCCAGATTAATTTTGCTGTTTTACTTCATTAATGCAAAACTGTTTTTTAATATGCATATTTGTTCTCAATGCCTTTATTTCTGATTATGTTTTAAGAAATTGATTTCAGTTAAGTGATTCATTTGTAAAAGGACTTCTGCACAATATATTTAAATTTTAAAAAGTTCCATGCTTAGTGTATTTAACATTTCATACTATTGATTCAAATTCATTGTATGACTTCTGCCTTAAGATTTCCTGGCTATGTTCATAGTTGTGAACTTGTGGCCAATATATCATGAGCTCCAGCCTTAGTGCCACTGAAGATTTGCTGTACTCTTAATCTGTCAAGGCTTAGTCCTCCCATTGGCTTGTTTAGGAAGCTAGGAAAGGGGGTGCCTGCTCAGGTGGTAGCCTAGTGGTCAGGGTATCGGATTGTGGCTGGCATGTCACGAGTTTGAGCTAAGTACCTCTAAAGACCTGCCATGTAGGGGAGCAATGCACGTTAAACCTGTTGAGAGCTCAAACGTCCTTCAGTTGGTGTGGTAGTTAGGAGAGGGGTGCAAGCTCAGGTGTTGTCCTTGTCACTTGACCATGGTTTCAAAATTACAAGAACTTTTGCTGATAGCCCTTGTATTGCTTTATTGTTCAACATAAAGTCACTCGCTTTGCCTTCAGATTTATCATATAGAAGATAATTAATTACATTTAAATGAGTGTTAAACTGGTCTTTCTAGTTTGTCTAAATAATTCTGCAGGTAGTAAATGTCATGATTTTTACATTTTAAGATTTGATAAAACAAATGTGAGGATATTTTATGGACCAATTTTCACATACAATCTTATTCTCCCTTTACAAAAACAAGATTTCAATTTTATGTTAGTGAATTTTTATATTAACATTTTCACTGATCTGTTTAAATGTATCTACTACTGATAACCTTTCTGTTAAAATTGATAATTATTAAGCTATCAATCAATTAGCATTGATTCATATTTCTGACTTATAAGAATAGTAACCTTTACAAGTATTTGTACATAAGTTAACAGATTACACGTTGTATTTATTTACATTTTTGTTTAAAAAAATTATGGCTGTGTTTATCCATTGTCTTACTTTAAACTGTCTTAATCTTTCATCCTGAAAGACTTAAATTTTAAAAAATATTAGGGCTTTTAAATGTTACAAAATATTCGAGCTATGAAATATCGGACGCAAAATTGTTAACCCAACAGTGTTTCAACAGTTTGCAACAGTTATGTGCTCTATTATATTTATAAGTGTTATTTTTGTATTTATTTTGAATACTATTTCAGATGGTACCCAGACTTTACCCATGCCACACTCTCGCTTGAAACGTAGCTGTAGCTTAACTCCACCAGGACCATCTCTATCCCATTTAAATGGCTCCTCCACCTTGGAACCTCATGCCCCTCTCTCCCCTCAGAGCAGTGTCACATCATCTGGTAGTGGTAGTGAGAGCCAAAAAGATGAAAGAGATGCCTTCAATCAAGATGGAACTGGAATGAAAGGTGAATATTAAACTCTTACTCAGGGGTGCAACAACAGCCCATGGTGGGCCAAGGCTTTCTGTGTCCGTCTGAGTTTTTGTGACCTTGGGCACTGGGATGTATGAGCAGATGGTTGGTGCATTTTCTTACAGGTTGCATGTGCTTTTTGAGGAGAAGGGGATTTAGTTTTCTTGTACTAATAAAGGTATCTTTATTAAGTTTAAACTGTAATATTTCAAGCTTTTCCTTATATATTTGTAAAACTTTTTTACTGAAAGATGGATATTGCACATGCATGTTTGCATTAATCAGATACTTTTTAATTATTCAAAACATATTTGGGAATTTTTGTTGAATTTTTTTTATAAATTGCTTTACATTAATAAATTTGTATTATGTGTATTTAACAAAAAATTTGGTTGTCTCGAAAAATACTTCTTACCATATTTAAGAATTAGGTTATTCAGTTTTATTTTGCAGGTAAATTTAAAATGTTATTTTACACTGAAGCTTTGCAAATTTGTATTTTTAAATATTCAATTGAATCTTTTGTGCATTATTACTCCATTAATCAAGAATAAAACATGCATGTAATATCAAGCAAAGATTTTTTGCTCAAGATTCTCTTCAAGAAGGCTAAGTTTTAAACAAGTGTACTAAATGAGCATTCTTTGTTATTTACATGTCTTTGTGGAACAGTGATTTCTTATTATACTTCCATTTACTAACACTAGGAGTGTATTGTGAAGTTGTGAAAACTTCATTGTTTAAACAGGATTCTAATTGTTTAACTTCAATTTTAGAATTTAGTTTGTCATTTGACTGAAGTTTAAAATGTCATGGTTAACTTTGAACTCTCCTTGTATTTTGTAAGTACACATTAATAGACAATCAATTGAAATTTATTTTGAATAATTTGATCCAAAAACTGTTTTTATTTAATGTATTGATATGATTTAAAATTTTAGCTGAAACATTTCTTCCTCTTTACCTAAAGACAAAAATAAATCCATTCTTTTTCCAGATGTTCCTTGCTGGCTTAAGGGACTTAGGCTACATAAATATGCTTATATTTTTAAAAATATGCCCTATGAAGAGATGATGTCAGTTACAGAAGAAAAACTGGAAAAAATGGTATTATTAAATTTTAGCTATTTGTTTAGCGAGTGCATTTTCATTAATGTTTGCTAGAATTAATATTTAATAAACGAATATTGAAATCCAAAATTTTAATGTGTAGATTGAATGCTTAGAAATTATGAAGACAACTTTTTTCTATTCTGATTTTCTATGATTAGATCGAAAGTTTATTTTTCTTATTTCAAAATCATTTACTTATAAATACTTAAATGTTAACATTTTTCTGTTTTTAGAACATAACAAAAGGAGCAAGGCATAAAATTGTATTGAGCATTCAAAAACTTCGTGAAAGGCAGCCCAATTTGAGAAGCTTGGAAAAAGTATGTCCAAACTTTGTAATTCCATTTCATATCAATTTTATTTTACTGTATGACATGTTACAAAATCTAAATTGGTGTAATTGATAATATACATTAGTAGTTATATTTATTTTATTTGCAATCTTATGCATAGAAAACTGAAGTTTGTTTTCCTACTTTCAATTTGTAACTAAATGTTTTGAAATATGGTAATGCACTCTTAAAAAAACTAGTGATTTTTTTTCTCTTTTGGTCTCTTCCCCTTAATTTATTTCCTTTGGTATTTGCACAGAGTTTAGTCTAAATCAGACAATCTAACAATTTTTCATTAATTCATCTTGTCTAAATATAGCTTACATTAATAAAACCAATAAATTTAAACATTTTCAGCTTCGAGCAACTAGCCTTTGAACAATTTAGGTTTGTTTATAAAGATTGTATCAATGGTATACTAATAACTTTAACTACTTCTTTTTCAATCAAGCTTGCGAATTCAATTTATAAATTGTATTTCAAGGACATCCAAGATGGTGAAGGTACAGTTCGGTGTGCTCTCAATGAGATCAAAAGTATGTTGCAAACTCCCATAAAGTCCTTCAGCTACCTCAACTATTCTAGAGACCCAAGCAATGGAGGGGAGTCGGAGTCTTCCTGCTCTGATCCTCCTAGTGCTCCACCCAGTCCACCCTTACAGGACTCTCATATCTCAGAAGGGGATCTTCCTGGACAATTGACCCGCCTTCTGGGGAAAAGTGAGTTCTTATCTCGACATATGGAACAAAGCATATTCAATAAAATCCAACATAATTGGCTGTTAGTTTAAAAATTTTACATGTTTTGTTTTGAAATATAAATCTTTAACACAAACAGAACTTTAATTGTATGCTTTAAATTATATGAATTTAACTTTTAATATTGTATCTGAATTAATACATATATAATATAATGTGTGTGTGTAAAAAAAAAAATTTGCTCATCGCAAGATATCTGAAACTATAAGATCAACAGACTTGAAATTTAGTTGGCATTTTTCTTTTAAGTAGAGATTTGCAAAGAGCAGGGTTTGCAAAAATCAACTGGGGGGGGGGGCATTAGATATATATGAGAAAAGGGACTCGCACTTATTCTTGGCATAAAATCTCCATAATTTTGATGTGGACTTGAAATTTTACAGGCATGTTTCTTTTATTGATTAAAAATTTTCGTTCAAATTAACAGAGACTTCAAAGGGAGTGGACATTGTGGAGAATTTTTTATTCAAAAATAGAAGTTTTTGATTGGACCTACAAATATGCAATATGCAAGCATTTCTTTTGTGTACTAGTTAGTCCATTAAGAACAGGTTTTGTGGAAATAATCTCACAACAGCATTTAAGATAGACTTGAATTATATTTATATACTGACTGACTGAACCGGGAAAATACCAGATATTTCAGCTATATTTATTTTACTTTGTTTTCTATATTAAATCATTCTTTCCTTGGAATTCTGCAAATTAAACAAATTATTCAAAGTATGGAATTGATTTGACCTTGTTAACCATAGAATGCTACCCTTTGAAAAACTTACGGGAATGGTAACCATTAGTCTCCCAGATGACCTTAGTTTTGGCATAGTTAATAACATAAAAATTATACCACCTGCAGATGGTTTCATGACATTCAATCTTCACATAAGCAAGAAAGCAAAATTTATTGTTTTTTTGAAGCAATCCTTAAACATATCAACATGACGTTCTAGAACATAATAAACAAAATTTGCATGTCGTTCTATGCCACCTACATGAGCAAAAAGCTCAAATTTTTCCTTTTTTTAGCTTCCGATAGTTCAGGTGGATCAATGTTCTGCTCCAATTCCAAAAATTTACAAATAATTGTCCTTGTTGATCAGGGCAAAGTTGCTACATTTAGACATTTTTCCATTCATTGTGCAAGGAGATCTTTACTTAGCTTTTTCTAAATTTCTTCTAGAAAATGCTTTTTCAGATTTGCGAGCCATATTATGCACATGCATAACATGTGCATTTACTATACTGATATTTATCATGCCATAAAATACACAAAGAGGCCATTGATGTGTTTTTTTACCACTTGGCCTGTTAAACTTCTAATCTAATGTGTCTAAGGCTCCTTTTGTTGCATTGTAAAATTCAATTATTTCTGGTTTTCCACTTTCTTCATTTATATTCGGGTTTTCATAAAATGTAGAAGGGCAACACATGTGGGTTTTTTTTAAAACTATAAGAATTTTAGCTTGGTCAAAACAATACATAGAAGTTCCTACACTCAGAGATTGCAATTCTGAGAGTTCAGGAGGAATTTCTCTTTTGTTTTTCCGAATAGTTCCAACAATTGTAAAATTCATTGAAATCTTTAGAAGTTTGCCACCTTTCCCATTCATCCTTGGAAATAAAATTTTAATCACTCAACTTTTTTAATAATTCATGGTTCTCCTTGAAAACGTTTTGACATCCTGACAACGCAGGAAAAAACTAAGACACCTTCTCAATTCTTAACGTAACTGCTACCCATTTGTCCCTCAGACTAACATTGTTCTAAAAATACTACATGCTAAAATATTTTGATAAAAAGAAATATCCTTATCTGTAGTAGCCAAGGACATATGAAGGTACTGAGTACTACGTTACATTTCCTGCTTTTGGGAGGAGAGTACAAGGTTGTTTGTTATAAGCGTAGTCTGCTAACTAATGAGTAGCATTCTAGGGTTAAAAAAATGTGTTCTATCAATTTTTCGATTTGCCCTTGTAAAAAACGGGTATACCTGCTAATTTACCTATAAAATTTTTAATGTTTGAACTTTTGAATTCCTTTCATGTTATAATGCATCTTACATAGGAGTTTGAGAATTTGTATAAATATTTCTTACTAAAAAGCATTGTTTCCATAGTTTGTTCATCATTGTTGATCTCTCCAAATCAAGACGAAGATTTGAACTTTTTTGTGATGATTGTTGACAAGTGCCTTAGTCACGAGGTAATTAATAGATCAACCTTATTTTTAATCCCTCTAAATTATAGAAGGATAGCTTCCTTCATAAGTTATGTCATTGTATAATCTCATTTATGTTGTAAAAATGACTTCAGTGCAAAATATAATATACTTGAAAGGCAATCTCTTATAGGCATAAGTATTCCATTTAACAATTTTGGACAGTTGCATTAAAACGTTGTTGTAAGTAATTAACAAGTTTATATTCACATTTTCATTATTGTTAGAGGAAATATTTAAACTGTTATGCGTATCTCTAGATCAGTTATTCTGAACCACTGTGTTGCCAAATTTATTTAAAATTAATTATAGTCTGACAAAAAAACTGCAACTGAATCATTCGGCAAGGCCTGACTAATGCCAAGCATGTACTTACCCAACTTATATAATATTAAAAGCAAAGTCGGACTTTGCAGGGGGACCCTAGCATTCTCGGATTGCCACTGATGCATTTGATAGAAAGCATTACAGTGGTGCCAAAGCCATTAAAATTCATATGCTGCATAAAAAAGATCCTTCAAAAATAAAATTGCATAAAGGAATGCTCAAAAACAGGTTCTACTGTATTATAATATAATTAAGGAATATTAAAACGTTTTTATGTACCATCTTCTAGATTGTAAGTATTTTTATTGTTTACTGTACCAGGTTCCATGAGAATTTTATACTTGTTAGTACAATGTCTTGCAAAACTAAATAGTTTTCTAATGAAAAAGGCATCTTTTTGCATTTGTGGGAATAATCCTACAATAAAAGAGAACTTACTGATATATCAACAGATTCGATGTTAAAAATTTAAATTTAAGCAAGAGCAGCTCTTTAATTTTGGGTTGTAAATTCATGTAGCATGCACAGTATTTTTCATACAGCTGTAAACATTTTAATTTCAATTCAGAACAATGTGTATAAGTGAGAAATATTTTGCCATGACAACGAATACAAAAAAGTATAGAAGGAAATTAATTTAACTCTGTATATGTAATGTGATTGTAGTTAATCTCAGTAGACTTGAACAGATTGTGAGAAAAAATGCAAGCATATATCCCAGTTACTAAACATAATGCATGAGTAGGTGACACTTGGATCACAGATTAATATTATTGAATAAATTATATTACTGTGGGTACTGCACAATGAATCACAAAGGGATTAAAGCTTCAATCTGTAAATTTAACTTTATTGTGTAATTTAAACATAAAGGAAACATCTTTGGTATTTAATTTGTATAAAATTGTTAGGGTTCTAATGTATGGGAAATTTCAGATTTCCACATGCATTTTTGATTTTTTTTCTAATACAACTTTTTGATATATTCTTGTATATCATTTTAAAATTAAAATCTTGCTCTATCTCATTTGATATGTTTTAATTAAAAATATTGTAATTTTTCTTTAATCTTGTTTAATCATAGGATGAATTCTTGATATTTAGAGTATTATTTTTGTATTAGTAGAAAAGTGGGATCATAATGTTGAAGCAGCTGCCCAAAACATTAATGCTGCTTTTGGAGATGGCTCTTTAAATAAACGTACCATTCAATGTTGGTATGCTAATTTCGAATCTGGTGACAATAGTCTCACAAATGAAGACCAGGGCAGTCTGGAGACAATTGTGGACAACAAAGTCCTATGAGCAATAGTGGAACGAAATCTCAGCAGAATACTATTGGGGACGATGTAAAAGAACTAACTAGGCATAACACCTACAACCATTTCCCTCCCCTCAGGGGCTCACCTTCTTTTGGTGAATACGGGTGGGTCACGACCCCGGGGTACCCAAGGGATCTTTCTCTATTTTCGACCCTCCTTGTCATTCCATTCTTTCGTTTCGCGTCTAGACCACAGATGAACATTTATTAAATATACATGTTAGAATTCTGAACTCCTTTATTGTGATTAATGTATTATTTATTGTTATTAATACAGTTTAGTTTTCATTTTTGGTGCATCAATATAGTTCCTTTTTATGGTTGTTATAGATATTGTTTTACTAATGCTGATGTTTGTCAACCCGCATGTTTGCCATGTGTGACATCCTGTAAGGAGGAAAATGGTGTCCTGGGGATACCTTTGCATTCCCTTTGGCCCACGCTTCACTGTAGACGGGGGCAGGAGTGAGCTCGCTCCTGTCAATCAGCTGGTGATAAGTCTCTTTGGAGACATTGCTGTAGGGTTAGTGCTGTAGATAAGAGGTGGCGGGTTTACCCGTTGGATCCTTGCCCTGATGCACTATATTCTGGGTGTACTCCAGGTAAGCGCAGTGCCTTGTTTTTGCCAGTTGTCCGGCACACTGCCTTCCTTTTGGACTCCGTGGTGGGTGGAGGCACGCCAGGATGAAATCTGTTTTGCATGTATGGATCCAAGTCAGCTGTGCCTGGGTAAAGGCCTCGTATTACCCAAAATTAATATTGACCATATTGCTACACATGCAAGATTTTTAGTGATATCATTACCAAACAATAGCATGTCTCGGAAATCCCCATTTGCTATTCAAAAAGCACTCATTGCAATAGGAGGTGAACCGAAATCTGTGAAATGTTTACATTCCGGGGATCTTCTCGAAACTGTATCTGCCCTACAAACTAAATCTTTTCTACTCGCGAAAACTTTTCTTGATTTACCAATATCAATATGTCCTCGTAAATCACTTAATTCTTGCCGCTGTGTCATTTCCGAACCTGACCAGTTGAACATCTCTGATGCAGAAATCCTTGATGGATATTCAGATCAGTGTGTGATTCAGGTTAGAAGAATTACAATAAAAAAAGAAGCAACAGTAATTCAGACTAAGCACCCAATTCTGTCTTTTAATAGCCCGAAACTCTCATCTAGTATAAAAGCAGGTTATTAAACTGTAAAATCCGTCCTTACATACCGAATCCTCTGCGCTGTTTTAAGTGTCAGATGTTTGGACATTCACAAACAGCTTGTCGCAGAAATTTAACATGCTCCAGATGTGCTTCTGTTGGCCATTCTTCCATGGATTGCAATCTGGAGCCAAAATGTGTTAATTGCTCTCCAAGCCATTCATCCGACTCAAAATTATGTTTGAAGTGGGAAACCGAAAAACAAATACAGGAAATTAAAACTATTAGAAATATATCTTGCATAGAAGCGCAAAAATTGATAGTCCCACAGGTAACCCAAACCTACGCTCAGGCTGCCAAATCCTCTAGTATAAACAATTCAACACAAACTGATGAAAATATTACGAAAATAATATGTCCACCTTTAAAATTACTTCAACCAGCTTCAATCCTCTCGAAACAAAATCTGCATCTCTTCCTACAGCTTCCACATAGTCTTCTCCCACTCAAGCACACCTATTACCTTGAAACTCTACAATAACATTTAAAATATTGGAATCACAGACACCTATTCCTAAATTTAATACAAATGTTCCCTCATACTTAGCAGATCTAGCAATAGTTAAGAAATCCAGAAAGAATCTTCCAGCTAAATTGAATGACACAGGTACCTTTCATCTTCAACTTTCCAAGTCCAATATACCTTGTAAGATAGCGTCCATTGCAGTTAAAAATTCTGCATTCCAAAAACTACCTTTAAAACATCTTTAAAAAAAAGCACCCTCCTGAAATTATATCTAACGCAATAGAGTTAAAAATGGCACCATATAAACCTAAGAAAAACAGATACAGGATACATCAGATGAAGAGGACATGCTTGTAGCGGAAGAAGTGAAATATGGCGTTATAACACCAACAAGAAAACAGAAGTGTCCTTTTTTTGTGCACAGTGGGGAAATCCCTACTAAAATCTATTTACTTTTATTTTAAAACTTATGCTGTACACAAATTTTGTGATTCTACAATTTTTAAAAAACTTTTAGTAATTTTACACTGTAAATATTTGAAAAGTTGTATGGTGCAGCTTAGCCAAAATTGGCTCTTGCGCCATAAAACCCAAAATTCACTCACTACAACCATTTCCCTTCACCTAAAAAATGATTGGCAAAGTTTTAAAAAACAGAAATTTGTTCTTCATGAATCAAATGAGAATCAAAAAATGTTTTGAAATGACTGCATTTCTTCTTTGCAACCAAAATTATCAGATTCTCAATCAGATTGTGACAAAAAGTGGATTCTGTGTGACAATCCGCGATGTTCGACGCAGTGGCTGATTAGACAAAGCTCCACAACACTTCCCAAAACAAACTGCTCTAGGAACTTGTGCATAAACAGCTGGCATTAATCAATAAAAGAGGCCCAATTCTTCATTACAATGCTAGACTGCATATTTCAATGATCACTCGTCAAAAGTTGCATGTGTTGGGTTACGAAACTCTAGACCACCCACCCCATAGTCACCTAACCTCTCGCATATGGATTATCTCCCTTTCAAACACCTGGATAGTTTCCTACAGGAGAAATACTTCAGAAATCCGAGGAATGATGAAGCGGCATTCAATGAGTTTGTCGCCTCCAGAATTCCTGAATTTTATGATACTGACTTGAAACTAAACCAGTCAAAAGTGTGTTGAAGCTATTGGTTCTTATTTTGATTCATATTGTTTGCTCTATAAAAAGTTGTACTTACACATTGTAGACTAAGAATTGGACATTTCATATTTTGCACATGTATATTCTTATATATTTTGAATATTTTTCTAAAGGAGGGTGTAAAACATGTCCACCAGTCTAATGAGATTGGTTGCAATTATTCTATTTATACATTTTTTTTGGTGACCTTTTATGTTTCAGAATGTGAAACTTTGAATTTTTAACCATACTATTATTCTTTTTGTGTAGTATTTTGGCTCTTGATAATTCTTTGCCTTGTTTTTTTGTTGCAGGCTTTCACCCCTGCTCAGAAGCGCCGTCTGTTTTCCTGGAAGCAACAGGTCCAGAAGGCGTGTCATCCTCTTCCCCCTCGACGTTCTCTTGACAACAGGCAAAGAAAGTAAGTCTTCTATAGAACAGATCAACTTGAATGCTCAAAAGTTCAATTTTCTATGTACTGAGTGCAGCGATCATTTTCTTTTGCCACAATGGCTTGTGGGCTTAAGTTTTGTGCAATACTGCTGGAGCCTGGAAATCTAAATTAGAATCCTGGTATTAAATGCAAGTTCAAAATACATAGCCAAGTTTTTTTCATTATATTATGCAGTTTGGTTGTTATTTACCGTAACATTATTGGTAAAGCAATTAATAAAATTGTACCAGTACTTTTAGCATTTGTTAAAAGTAATTGCAATATTAATACAACTAAATTTTTCATTTAAATGTAATCCACATAATCAATTGTAAAGAGGGCAAATAGCAGCCCAGATTTTCTGTCGCCCACTAGAACAGAAAACCCAATATTGAAAAAAAATGTTTTCTATATTTGGTTCGATCTATTTTTGAGACGTTTTCCTTGAATAGTGATCCATAAAGAGTAAATATAGATGCAAGTTAGCTGAATTAACTTGCAATCTGTGATAAGAATTTCAACAAGTAATCATGCTCCTGATTTCAGAAATATTGTAGAAAATTGTGATGGGTTACATTTGTGCCTCTTAAACTGATTCTAAAATTAAATATGTGTGTGTGCAGATATAGATGTGAAATTAGCATAGTAAATAAAATTTTGAATAAAACTGCCTCTCTATATATAATTTGCATGTATTGATTTTTTTTATTGTACAATATATTTCTTTTTTGAAATACAGAGTTAACTAATGAATGCAATCATTTTAAGAAGGTTCAGCCCCCAGTATCTTCCAGTTTGACCATGAGGTTCACAAGCCAAAACAATTACCTACCCCTGTACTATGTAGTTAAAATGTATCTTAGATTGAGCCTTTTAGTTTTTAAGAGCGAATCATATTTGGAGAAAAAGTTTAACTCTATACATAATAGTTGCTTTATATAAAACAAGACTATTTTTATTCCACCTTATTCTTTAAAGTAATGTTAAAATTTTTATAGGACCTTGTATTTTTTAGAATCTTGTACATTTTGAGGTATATTAATCATTGCAAATAAAAGTTATTCTCCTGTGTATAAATAATTTTTAAATAAGGATATTCCATGTAAATCATAAAATTTTGATGTAAAAAAGTTTTTAATTTTTAAATTGGAATATCAGTAGAACTTATTATATATAAATTCCACTGCTTTGAGGAGAAAGGATAAGTGTTTATATGTAAAGTTTCATGAATATTTAAACTTCCCATTAATAAAACTGTACATTACTTTAAAAATGTGTTGCTCTTTAATTTTAATAAAATTATATTGATACTAATTAATATATTAGATTTATGATAATTCTTATTTTGCTTACAACATGGTTAATCTTAGATTCGTAGCCAACACTCATGGCTTTGAAAACTCCTAGTTTTCTTTTTTGAAATTGTTGTAACTGTGCTTATTGTGATTGGAAGAAATATAAATTTAACCACTTATGTTTCAGTTTTTTGATTCTGTATTTTTCACCCTTTAAAACATTTTTATAATGTATATTTCAGTAAGTGGAGTAGCTACCACAATGGTAATGGAGAACAAGATTCAGTATGTGGTTCCCTGCGTCGTCGTCTCCCCGTCCAGTATCAACCCCAACGTTTGGTAACCCCCAACTACCCTGCTGCCCAGCGCAGCCCACTCTCTGCTGTCATCAAGAGACCCAGTCTTCAAGAGGTATGTGGTTTTTTCTTGTCGGCTGAAACTTTTATTTTTCCTCATAACTTTTGCTTCATAGCTTTCTTCCAGATTACTTAAAAATGCAATTTTTCAGTATTACAATGAATAACTTCATTTTCTTTATTAGAAAATTCAACAAAAATTAAACTGCATCACTCGCAGATATAAATGTTATTTATTTTTTCCCCCATAGAATTTTTCTTGAAGTCTACAGTTACCATACTAAATTTGCTGATTCAAAATAGTTCTGTCAACTTTTGTTTATCAATTCTTTTGTGTTGAATATTTAAGGGACAAGTTTACGGTATTAATAGATGCCCACACAGTTATATTGTTGTTGAGACATTTCATATAAATATAAATCCAGAATTTAACTGTACAAATCTGAAATACTAACAATTCTTAAGGGAATTTTAATTTAATAGTGAAAAGATTTATTCACTAATGAAAAGCTTCTTTGCTTTTAATCTGTTCCTCAAGATTTTTGGAATAGTTTGATGGGGGGGGGGGGGGTATGAAGTTATGAAGCATTCACATATAGCCTTTGTACTTAAGATGCATCTTATTTAAATGACAGCAAAATTTTCATTTTAAACAAGTTTTTGTAGGGTGCATATTCATAAGCATTGTGTTAATACTTTGATTTAAAGCTAGGGTAGATAGGCTTCTGGCCCTTTTGTTTAGTTGAGAACAGAATATTTTTGTAGTAAATTGTCATGTTGTATAAAATTGGGTTTTTTATTTAAATGATTTAAATGTTTCTTCTAGCACATGAAGCCTCATGTTCAAGTGCAAAGGACTAATTCGGCACCTGTTAGGCCGAATCCTCTACCTGCATCCTTGTTCGGAAAGGCTTCAGAAGGTAAATTGCATTAGTTTTATTTTATGCGATATCTATTGAACTTGATGTATTAAACTTGAAGCACCCTTGAATAATTCATTATGAGCAGACAATTTTTTAAATTATGCACATGTTAAATTGCTGTCTTAATTCTGGGCATGCTTCCTGTTTCTTGTAAACTTAATTGTTTATTTTGGGAAGGAAAGCCATTTTTTAAATCTATACCAAAGATTTTGTCTCAATAGATTAAAAAAACTTTGACTAATCATATGTGAATGAATTGTATAGTTTTGGAAAAAAGAATTAATTTTCTTCAGCTAAATTGCATTTAAAATGCAGCTGTTGTGTATTTAATCAAATTTTACATAACATATGTCTGCTTATTTCTGTAATCATTCTTGAATTTCAAAATTAATCAATTTCCAAAGCTTGTGTGTATTTTGCTTAATTTTAACTGTTTGGTGTTTAATTTATATTGGAAATTAGCTCTTATTATAGATTTGGCACTATTTTTGCATAATGTTATTCATTGCAGGTGGGGATTCTAATGATCCAGAACTTAACATAAGGCTGGAATCCTTGTGCCTCAGTGTAACAGAGCATGCTCTGGGGAGTTTTGGTAAGTTTTTTCTTATGTTTACAACTTACTAGTTGTGCTAACACATTGTTTGCTACATAAATATAAATAATCGTATGAACTCTGTATAAAAATGGCAAATTATACATTTTAAATTAAACAACTGTTTAAAGATTAAAAATTGTGTTTTTTGTCTTTTTTTTTTACATTACATTGAGGAAGAGGTGGTATAAATTTCACTGTGAGCTACCCAATACAAACTGGCCTTTGCAGAAAAGTTGTCAGAAAACAAAAGGTCAATTATAAAATTTGTGTTGGCGAGTGAAGCACAAACTGTCATTTGATAAAAAAAATTCATAACCTCTCCTTTTAAGACAGAGGGCAGTCAGAAGCATCTTTCACACCAATTCAGTATAAGTTTCCCTGGAAAATTTTTTGGGGAGTTATGTAATGTTGTCCAGGAAGATCCATCAGGACTGGATTATGGAGCAGGGTCTCGAAAATTTCTTCCTCAGCATCATTCTCTTTGTGAATGGATTTTCCCTCAGATCTGAAGATGATTGAAAAGGACTGACTGCACGACAAACCACCAGAAGGCAATGGGAAGTTGCAGCCATGCTTTGCCAGCGAGTTTGCCCTTTTTTTGCCAGTGATGCTGCAATGGCTAAAGAAAACAATTGTCCAATCAACACAGTTAAGCTCATAAATTTTTTGCTTCACCTTCTCTACCCCTATAGAGTTACTATTGTGTAAGAAGCAAAGAGTGAGGATCACAGATTGAGAATCCACTAGGAAAATGGCTAGTGTAGAAGAGGTAGTTAAATTGTGTACAGATGGCATATTGCTTGTCTTGAAACCTCTCTCTGTATAAATCCCCTAAGCCTGCGGTGAAAGAGCCTTCAAAAAGGTTTTCACAATAGAAGCTGAGGTTGTTTTTATAAACTGTTTGAATTAGTAATTTTTTTAAGAATGGTCTGCTGTATTCGCCAATTTGTTGGTCTTTTAATGACTTATGTTCTTCATGGAAGTATAGGTTATCAATTTTTTCTGCCTGTGGATTTTATCATCTTATAAATATAAGTTCCAAAGATCTTTTCCTATTTTCAGCTCTCATCATTTCACCCTTTCTTACATTTACAGAGTTTAGTGTGTGGTTTAAATTGCTTCCTCTTGTTAAAGTAACTGAATGAGTATGGGTTTGAGTCCCATGCCACTGAAGAGCAGCTGTGTAGAGGGGCCGAAGCACATGAAATCTGTCGTGTTTTTTTATGTATGAGAAGTTTGAAGAATGGGGTGCCTGCTAGGGTGTCATCCTCGTCACTTGATCTTGGTTTGAAATTGTGAGATTCATCCCCAACAACCCTTATGTTGCTTTAGAGTTTGACATTGATCAAAAATCAAATCAATTCCTCTCATTTTTAAAATTCACACATTCTATATTGAATACAAATCTGGCACATATAATCTAGCTATAATCCTTGCTCCAACCAGTTTGCCAGATTACTCTAAAATTTTAAAACATTTATGCTGAATTAAAATCATTCAAAATTAACACAAGTGAGCTCTATTAGTTGAGATTTCTCTGGAAAAAAGTTGAACTCATGAAATAGAAATGTATGAGACGATGCAAGACATAAAAATGTTTGAAACATTAATTAAAACTGGTTTAATTTCAATGTCAGAATACAGTAATTTTACATTTTATGCTTAACATTTCTCAACAATTGCACCAAGCATTCTACTAACTCAGGCATGTCAAACACGCGGTCCGCGGGTACATAGGCTGTGGCCCGCGAAGACATTTTACAAAATTTTAAATATCAATCTTTAAGGACATTTTCACATTTTGAAATATTTTCTGGTAAAAATTTTCTAAAAATTGACAATGTATTAACCTATTATCTATTCTTGATTTTTAAGAAAATCCTATTTACATTTAAAGGCTATTTTTATAATTAAATTATTTTTAATATTTTAATTTTTTTATTTAATTTTACTATAATAAATTCTTTTTTATCAAATTCTTAAGCACATTTATGAATTTTATTTGCATAGATCATTCTACGATTCCTGGTGTGTGTGACTTTTAATTCTCGTTGAAATGTCCAATCAGCGAGAGGCGAAGAGCGTTACGTCCGAGGCAGTTGCAGATTTATTTGCTTTTTAAATTTAAATACCCCAAGATGATCAAGATAAAGTGCAATGTTTACTTAATCGTTTGTGAATGAAAGTGGATTTTGGTTTTTATTCATATCAAACTAAAAAGTTATTTAATAAAAATATAATAAAACATCAAGAACAGAGTAAGAAAAGATGAACTGAAGATCAACATCGTAATTTTCAAGAAAAATGGGAAATACAATATTTTTATGCCCAAAACAAAAATAAAATATTGTGCCTGATATGTAAAAACTGTAATTCAGTTGCTAAGGAATATAATATTAAAAGCTACTTGACACAAAATAGAAAACAAAGTATGACCAATATGTTGTGAAAGTTTGTGAAAACAAATTGAAATCGACTCTTCAAAAATGAAAAAAAATTTATTCACTAAATTTGTGAAATGAGTAAGAGTGAATATTAACGTCATACTGTTCAGCTGCTCGAAAGCGTTTGGCGTTGGATCATGAATAAGTGACGAGG
Organism: Trichonephila clavata; assembly: GCA_019973975.1. Taxonomy (NCBI): domain Eukaryota; kingdom Metazoa; phylum Arthropoda; class Arachnida; order Araneae; family Nephilidae; genus Trichonephila; species Trichonephila clavata. The sequence continues at coordinate 60,266 of BMAO01036756.1, read as the reverse complement.
ACAACACATGAGCTGACACCCTCCCTTTCCTAACTTCCACACCACACCGATGGGAGGACGTTTTAGCTTCGATATATTTTACATGCATCGGCCCCTCTGCATGGCAGGTCTTCAGCGGTACAATGTTTGAACTCGTGATTTGAGTCCATTATCTTAACCTCTAAGCTACCGCAGCCACCTAAATTTGTTGAATACAACTGCAGTAAAAACTATTTATATATTATCACTTTTAATCACAAGCACAGATTGTGAAACCATTTATTAAAGAAGAATTTATTAGTCAATGCTTAATTAAAGTGGAGGAATTACCGTATTTACTCTAATCTAGGCCGTTTTTTCCCAATGTTAATGCTACTGAAAATTGGATGCAGCTTAGAATCGAAAGGAAAGAAATTTGTTGATTGGTAGCTAAAAGTTTACAATACTGATAAAATAAGTATTCACTTGTTCTCATTTTAAATTTATTTTAATTTAGTAAAATTTGGTATCACGATAAACAATTTTACACCATTTTCATTTTTCACAAAAACTTGCTGAGACTTTAGAGTAGGGTTAGAATCAATTGCGGTTTGGATTCGGAAAAAAACCGGTATTATATCCAGCACAAATAAAAAAAAATTTTAACGTGCAAGTTTAAGTCGAAATTCTGTAACCATCTGAGGTGATGAAATGTTCGAGAATTATAGTAGAGTCGACACACATATTATAAATAATGCATATTTTTGATGCATTTTTGGAAATTTTGATGAAGTGTTCCTTGGAAAAGTTGGATTGTCTTGCAACTGATAGTACATCTACCCTGACCAGTATTACTAACAGCATACAAATAATAAATTCAAACATTTTCACTGTATTTCAAAGCAAGTACTGTTCTTGGATATTGGACATGTTTTAAAATAGTCAGTAAAATTGTTAACTATATTTGAGCAAGTAGACTTGAGCATCGTCGATTTGCTTCATATCTGGAAGATACAGAATATGAATTTATATCGGTTAACACCATATTATACGAAAGTTCAATAGATTTTGAGTCATAAAGTGTTTAAACGATTTTTCATACTGCTGGATGAAACCATTTTTTCAGTTTATATTACAAGCCAACTTAAATTAAGCTTCAAAGCAAAAATCATTTTGTTACTATGCTATGTGATAATATTAATGCTTTCAAGCAAAAATTATTACCGACAAATTATTACAAACAGAAAGGAAAAACTTGTCTCACTTTGAAAGCTTTCAAAATCTATTGATAAAATCATTTAAAATTTACAGAATATTCTTGCCAAATTAAGTTGTTAGAAATAGAATTCGATGGAGTATTTCTTGATTTTAAAATTTTTGAATTATAATTTCATTTATTAACTTCACCTCTATCTATTGTTGATAAAATCTTACAAATGTAATAAATTGAAACCTATTATGATTTTTAGCTGTAGCAAAAATGTTTGGAAGGTGAAACTTTCTAGACTTGTATACATATTCATTTGTAGATCTGTTTCTTAAAATATTATCATTGTTACGTATATAATGAATGTCTATGTTTGGAAGTATTTTTTTTATGGCGAAAATTTTTTATTTAATGAAAAATAACAAAAATTCAGAAGGGTCAAGATTAAATGATCGACATTTATCATCATTTCTTAAAAATGGCATCAGCTCAATATTTTCAACCAAATTTTGAAGAATTTCTTTGAGAGAAAAAACGATTTCAAGTATATTCTAAAAGTAATATTAATTTTTATTTCGTAATATAACTTTTATTATTTTTATAAAGCATGTATAGTTTAAGAAATAAAATATTAAACGATTATGTATGTATAATATTGAAAACATTAGGTTCTCTAAATATAGAATATAATTATTCTAAGAATCCTGTTTTTAAATTTTTTGAACATTGAAAACATGCGGCCCTCAACTTAATATAAAATAGTTCATGTGGCCCGTGATATCAAATGAGTTTGACATGCCTGTACTAACTGTTCACATCTTTGTATTAGTATTAATGATCCTTTTTTTTCCAGATGGTGCTGTGCCTTTGTTTTGAAACTGTTCATAGAACTTAACTTTTTGCCGTGCCAAGGACTTCCTTCATTAGCGAATTGTTTCTCCAGTGTTTCATACATGAGTGCATTGTAACTATAACACATTTGTTTCTCTATCAGAGAACAGCCCCTATTGGAATTTTATCCTCTTCTCACAGAGACGACAGTTCAACAGAATTGTATATTTTTTAGAAGTCTTCCCTTCCTTCGTCATCTGGAGTTTTTATGTGAAGTGGACCAAAACTTCTCTTTGTGGCAGGTGCCTTAATGCTGTGCATACATAGATTATATATATAAAAACTATTTTCTTACATTCTAGTTATGTATCTGAGTCAAGTATATACCTAACGATGAAAACTGTTTCTGGTCATTATTTGTTGCAAGGTATGTTCTGAGCATGTGGGTCTTTGCTTCTCCAGTTTTACAATGCATTATTTAGGAATAGGATTTAAATAAGCTGCTTGCATTGAAATGTACAACTTAATTTTTTGAATTAAATAATATTTTCCTTAAGAAACTTCCATAAATAATTTTTAAAAACCAATTTTATAATTAGTACAAATATATAATAAAACTAAACTGTAATATCTTGAAATGCATCTCATTAGTGAGAATTTTAAATTGATTAAAAACTGATTCATTTCTCTTGTTGGCATTTTCTGGAAAGTACTGACCCTCCTATGTGTGTGTATCCAAATAATGGCCAAGTTGACAGGCTGTGATAGAAGAGAATTGCAAATGTTTTCTATATATTGCTGTTAGCTGCTTGAGTTTTACTTATTTGACTCTCGAATCTATTTTAATTTGGTGTGACAAATGCCTTACTCTTCACTGCTGGTTCAGTGCTCTTAAGACTGTGAAAGTGAGAGCTCACTTAGCAACATTGCTTCCTACATGGATTGCTCAATACATTTCATTTCTCATACTGTTTCCATTTTTAATTTTGTGTGTTTGAGTAGCAAGCAGAACTACTTTAATCAACAGGGTGTCTATCATAAAGCACTGTAGTTTAAATAATTTGGTTTAATGAAATATTTTGGATGTGCAAGTTGCATTGGGTTTTTATTTAACAGTACTTCAAAATTATTCTTTTAGTTTAATTTGTGGTAATTAGAGGAATTTGGGTTTTTAAGTATCTAATACAACTTATATTTATAAATTAAACATAAAATTTTCCTCCATTCAAAAACTTTCTGTGAATAGGCACCCTGTTATAAAATTTTTATAATGTTCAATAGGACTTTAGTGCATTCATGTAGAATGGCTCTCAATATAAAGTTTCAAATTTTATTTTTGGGGGTAATGTATTTCACATTGAAGTAGGTGTGGAATTCTCAAACTCATTCTTTTGAAAACTGAGAGAGAAAAAGTTTGTTTGAGTGTTGTCGTTTTTTTTTTTTTTTAAAAAAAAATTGAATTCTTGCAGTGTAAGAAATGCTTTTTTGTATAGTTTTCTGTACCAGTTTGTGATGCTTGCTACCTCTTCATGTGGTTGTGTTCTGACGAGGCTCACTTTGTTTTGGTTGTGAACTTTTAAAATTGATAATACATCATTAAATTCATGTGTATCATTGGTTCATTTATATTTTTGACTTCAAAAGTTTTATAAAAGTGTTTTAATTTATTACTTTCATGGGAAAACGTTCCTCTATGAACAGTTAACTGTATCTGAATATTTAGTATTTTATTGTAACTTTTCCTAACATGTTAATTTTAAGAATTGTTGCAAAATGAGCAATATAAAGTAAGAATGATGTATCTACATTTCATATAAATATACTGATGAAATTAAAATTCAATACATCAAACTTGAAATTTTCATAACATTTAAAGAATTTTATTTAATGTGGGAAGGAACCCTGTATTCGAAGCACTATTTTTGTTGTCAAATTAAATTTTGTGGATATTTTGTACAAGTGTTTAAATCTGCATTGGTATGGGTGGGTGATATTTTAGGTATTTAATATCAAATTTTGACAAGTGTGCCGAGTGATATTTGTTAACTGCTCAACCAATGTGATTCTTATTGGCTGTTTGTGTTCCTCGCTTCTCGAGTGAGTCTCAGGCATTGCATTTTATTGTCACTCTTCATTTTCCACAGAGTAAATATTAAATGTTTTGACCACCAGGAGATATAATGTAAATAAAATGACCTGGTATTGGTTAATACTGTTTCTCAAATAAATTTATTGCAAAAAACTTATGTTTAATTCATTATTTCTCGTTCCTTTCACAGAATAATTTAATGTTGCATCTAGTACAATTAAAATTATTTCATACTTCTCTCAATGAAGGAAATATTAAAAATGGTTTTCTTTCCTAGTTTTCCTTTCAGATTAATATAAAAATTGTTTTTAAAAAGAACAAAATAACCTTTAAGGATAAACTTAAATCTTGATAATTTTATATATTTGTATTGTGGAATATTGTGCCACAGAAATTACTACAATAGAAAATAAGATTCCTTTTTTTTATTCCATCAAATTCTTTGTTCCATCTGGAACAATTGATGTCTATGCTATTGACATCCAATAAAGACAAGTAAATGGTCAAATAGCAACTTGGTTTGTGAAGGGTAAAGGGATGCTGGCCTCTGAAATCTATTATTAAATTTAAAATGGAAGAATAAACCTGGCCTTTAATTTCTGCTAGTGGTGTTTGATAACCTTGATTTAGAACAGATGTTTGACTTCCACAATTACCCCAAAACAATTTGGTCTTGAATATAACACAATATAAAATTGCTTATCAGTTTGAAAACTGTTGAAATGTTGTCAGTAGGTGGGTTCTTAAGTAATTAACAAAAGAAATTACATATGGAAACCTCAAAAGTAATATTTGTCCTAGTTCCCATGTCGACTAAAATTTTTTTCTTGCAAATGCCTTAACCCTTTGAAGCGCGGAAAAATAAATTCGCTGAATTTTTCAAAATAAAATTTTAAATGCAATGTATGGAACCTAAGAACAGAGAAAATACCTTTAAAAAAAATTAAGTACATCCCCCCCCCCAGGGGGGAGGTGGTTTCAAAGAAGTACCACCGCGCACTTACGACATAATTCTCGGATGAACAAAAAAGATTTGCGTCAGATTTGTAAGTATATTCTTTATATATTTTGTAATAAATTTACTAAAATATGCTATATTAAATATTAGAATTACTTTTTAAATATTAAATAATACAAAATATAACTATAAGCGATTAAAATCAACTGCAATGGCCAGTAAAGTTTTTTTCATTGTTTCTTTATTATTAAAACCATGCAGTAATACTGAAATAATAAACCCCTCCCCCAAATCAATGGCAAAACCCCCATAATTTATTAGTTATTTCACTGCCTGAGTCAAAGAAAAGAAAAAAAGGGCTAAATCTCTCACGTGTGCGTGCTATAAGCCGGAGAAGAAACGGACAATTTTCATGTTCTAGGTGTGCGGTGGTATCAGTCTGAAACCACACGCAAATATCTTTATATAAGGCACTTTTTTCATTATTTATCATACTAAAAATTAGTTATGCTAAGAACAGCATATGCAGCAAAAATGTACATACCTTACTTTTAATTTGTGTCTATTTTTATTTGCTAAAAAAAATCTTTTTGAAAGTGGTTAAAAAAGGCTTTTAAAATGATGCATTTTCTCACAGAAATAAGAGTTTTGTCTCGTGCTGACATCTAGTGTCTTTTAAAAGAGTTAAAAGATATGTTTAAGATTAATGGTTTCATTGAAATACCATTGCGGGTTTAGAGATTTTTTAGAAAATGGTGGTTTCAGAGAGATACCACCGTGCGTTAAAGGGTTAATAGGACATGTATGAAATGTTTTTGATAGTATATGCTCCTTAATATATATATTTAATGTAACTTCCTATTAGTCAGTTCTTAATATTTAAGTTGGCTGTTTGTTGCAACAATTAAATTTAAAATTTCAGCGATTTCTATTGTACAACAAAGTCACATACAGCTTGACATGCAAAACCTCTTAAATTCTTGCTAATATTCTCGCATGTAAACCAACAAAATTTGTTAAATAATATCAACATATTTTAAATTAAAATGAAACCAATATTAATACATATTTAAACATTTCTCAAAGCATACCTTTGAAAAGGTCTTTTAAAGCAAAAACTTCCAAGAATCTATCAAACTATTTTGAGTTCTTTCAATTACATCAAATGCCAAAAATCTTAGGATAACAATAACCACACAAATTCATAAGAAATATATAAATGAGCAGTGTTGTCAGGATTCTTAATTGAACTCGTGGAAGAGTGCATTGATGCGATTATGGCAGCTCAATGGAGATAAACAAACTTAAAACATAGAAGGCCATTTTTAGCTTGGCACGTAGAACATTCAATTTTAGAACTTGTCAGGGAATTCACTGTTCCTCAATCCATCATGGGAAGAATGTCAATGCACAATATTAGGTATATTCAACTCAATAGCCAACATCGACTTTCTACAAGACCAGCAGTGTCTGTAGCACCAACATTGCCTCACATGAATTATTTGATACAAATGATAATGAGGACAATGCAGCAAAATTTGGTACTGATTAAATATAATTACAAAAGAAACGAAACATCTGTACCTCTGTTCTGTTCTCAAATGACTGTTGTACAAGTAACATACTAGTTGGAACACAGATGATTGAAAATGTTTGGTCAGATGAGTCCAGACTCCAACTGGAAAAGCCTAATGGTAGAGTTTTCAAGTTTAATACGACCTTTCAAGACCATGGACCCAAGTTATTAACAAAACTTTGTACAAGCTAGTGATGGCTCCATAGTGGAGTGGACCATGTCCTCTGGTCAAGCTGAACCAAATCATTGGCTGGAAATTATGATCAGCTACTTAGACTATTTGTAGCCATTTGCGAGCCCAAACAATGATGGAATTCTCTATGAAGGAATATAACACTTCAGAGTCAAAATCATTAACGGTTAGTTAAAGGATAATTCCTTGGAATGAATCCTCAGTGCTTTCATAATTACGATTGGCTTCACAAGCAACATAGCTCAATACTTATTCAGGGGACTTTAGACTACTTGAGTCGGTGTAGTGAGAACTGCATTTTACTGGACAAAGAAGGTTCTACACAATATAATGGGAGGCATCCTGTGTTTTGTAGCACTTGATTGTAGATACCCATAAGTCCTTGCATGTACCTCAATACATCCATGAAAACAAATGAAAGGGTGAATTGCATTGTATTTAAGTTTTTGCTGGTACAAATAAGTTAAATATGTAGAGATTCCATCTATATAAGCCAGTAACAACCTCCGCACCATGGTGATCATTTTGGTGTAATGGTAAGTTACTCGGCTTCGGATCCGAAGATCGCAGGTTCTGTCCTGCCGAATAAGCACGCCATTTCATTGGTAACCCTGGCTGAACTCGGAAAAAGGCAACCTTCTGATCTGTCGTGGTGCCATCTATCCACCGCAAATGCAATTCAAACCATCACAAAGTGACTCAATCTTCAAGCCGTCATGCACGAATGACACAGCAGCTAACACGCTCGATATAACTACATCGTTCGTTCGCCTAACTACCATCTCACTGGTAGGGGAGCGTGTAGCGATTCCATCTATATAAGCCAATACCAACCTCCGCATCATGGTGATCATTTTGGTGTAGTGGTTAAGTGACTCGGCTTCGGATCCGAAGGGCCGCGGTAGCCGAGTGGTCTAGGCATCGGATCATGGCTAGCATGTCACGAGTTCGGTTCCAGTACTACTGAAGACCCGCGGTGTAGGGAGGGATGCACATTAAATCTGTCGAGAGCTCAAACGTCCTCCCGTTAGGAGTGGGGTGTGCCAGCTCAGGTGTCGTCTGCGTCACTTGACCATGGTTCAAAATTACGCGGACCGTCCCCAAAAGCCCTCGTGTAGCTGAACAGTGGGACGTTAATATTCACTCACTCGGATCCGAAGATCGCGGGTTCTGTCCTGCCGGATAAGCGCGCCATTTCAAATATCTAATCTCTGTTTATACTGTTTTACCCAAACTTGGCAGTACAGAAACGGTTACGATGGCCGAATTAACAGCTGCTGGTTTAGAAACTCTAGTTACACTGAGAGGATTGACTCTTTAACCAAAGGTCTTTGCTCATTTTGGTTAGAGAAAATTTCAAGCGAAAAACTTGTTTCCCACGAAATTTGTATGTACAAAGGGTGATCAAATGAAAAGGTACGAAACGACACGGTGGGTACAAATATAGACTTTATTCAAAATATACACCATAGGCCTGAGCACAACGATCCCACTGATGAACAAGCCGCAGGATTCCTTGTTCCCAGAATTCCTGTGGCTGTGACGAGACCCAGTCCTTCAGTGTCCTTGAGTACATCGTCCGAGTTGAAGCGCTTTCCTTTCAGGTGTTTCTTCAGTGGACCAAACACATGGAAATCGCAGGGTGACATGTCCGGACTGTAGGACGGATGGTCCAACGTCTCCCATTGGAACTTGTCCAGTTCCATTTGTGTGACTCTGGAGACGTGTGGACGCACGTTATCATGGAGCAGAACCACACCCTCCGTGAGCAGCCCCGGCCTTTTGTTCTTGATGGACCTGCGTAGGCGTCGGAGTGTCTCACAGTACACATCGGAGTTAATGCTTTTTCTGTGCTCGCATCATTTGGACGCCGCTTTTTATAAGAGCCTTTACTCTCTCCTGCGCATGCGGGCACCCGCGCATGATCCGATCCCAGTCAGAGTCTCCAATGGCATCCTGAGATGTCTCGCTACATTCTCCCTTGGCGGAATATGCAAATATTTAACTGTTTCATTTTTATGTCGTTTCGTACCTTTTTTATTCTTTTAGCTCATTTATTCCATCATTTAAGAAATATTTTTGTCCTTTATTTAAATAATAATACAAAAAATATCGTTTATGTATATTATCTTAAGATATCATGAAGCATAAAATTGAATTTTGGGATTCATTTGAAAAATTTATCGAAGTTTATGTTTAGATTCCTATTAGCTCGCTCTCTCCTAAAAATACAAAAGTCTTGTTCAAATTTTCAATCGTTCATAAAATATTTTCTATTCATCCAATCAAGTTCAAATAAAAAAATTTTAATCTTGTAGTGGATAACACTTGATGTTAATCAGTTTTTTCAAATATTAATTCAATAATTACCGGTTTTCGACGCCAACTTAGATTAGTCTCCATTAACAATGTAATTTTTAAAACAATGACAAAAGTTAGCGTCGAAAACCTGTTTTTCAGCAAAACTGGGTGTGCATTGTTACAACAATAAAGACAAATCATGCTCTTTTTTTCAATTCCTACTATTAGTTCACTCTCCCTAAATATGTTGTTCAAATTTTCAATCATTAATGAAATACTTTCTATTCATCCATTCAAAGTAGGAATTGACTTAATTTTTTTTTATTACTTGTTGATGCTTTAGTTTTATAAAAGTATATTTTTTTAGAAAATTAATCACATAATAGAAACATAAAAATTGTTCTTTTTAATTTGAAAAATTACATTGATATTATATGCAAAACTGAATGCACCAATATTCAGTAAAATAGGCATGACTTCCACTGAAAAATATATTAAATAATTTTAGATTAATAATTCTCTTATTTTGAAATTTGGTTTTATATTTATTATTAAATGGCCTCTAAAAATGGCAACTTTTCATTGAATTTTTATTTGCCAATTTTATAAATCAAATTTTTTTGTTCACATATATATATCTAACATTGTTCATTTCATTTTCAAGAAGCACAGCCCATCTCTTTTATGAGATTTTCACATGAAAAAAGGAAACTGTATTTTGTTTTTTCAAATAAAAGTGGTTTTTTTAAAACACCAGTTAGTAAACCACCAAAAAGGTTTCTCAACTGAGATTATTGGGGTTTTTTTTCCCTCGGAAGTTGAGAATAAGCATTCAATGTATTTCTTCTGGGCTCCACTTCCAATTGATTTTCATGGCTGCGGTATCTTATTGGTCAAGGTAACGGACTTGTGGCCTAGAGTTCGAGCTTAGTGCCACTTAATGGCCCGTCGTATGGGGTGGGGGCGATGCACGTTAAATCTGTCGATTCTCAAACATCCTCCCGTTGGTGTGGAAGTTAGAAGGGGTGCCAGCTCAGGTGTCGCCTTCGTCACTTAACCACGATTCAAAATTACGAGGTTCATCACCAATAACCCTTGAGTAGGTGAATCGTGTGGCGTTAATATTCGCTCACTAAAATTGGTTTTCACCAATTATGCTGTATATACTCTTTTTCAGCCTTGCTAAGTACATCAAATAGAAATGAAGAAAATAGCGGGAGAGATCGGAATTATAGGTACAAAATGACAAAAATGCAGCGAGTTCACCAGAAAGGTTGCCCTATAACTTTTTAAAGTTCACCACATATTCCCTTTAAAAAATTTGCAAAATAATTTCAAAAATGACCATTAGACACGGAGATCATCATAAATATATAAAGAAAAAAATTTAGTATTTTTCAATTTCGAGAAATTTATGGTTTCACAGTAGCAGTCTATTTTTCCTATTCATCCTAACCAATCAAAAAATTATTCAGAAAATCTAATTTTTTAGCAAAATTAATATTAATCGAAAATTTTTTAAAAAGATTTTTGCATTTTTATAAATTGGACATAAAATTACATATTTTACATTACATACTAAAAACAATTTATATTCCTTAGTAAAAAATTAATACACATAAATTTTCCATCCATAATTATAAAGAGGAAATATTTAAATATATTATGTACACACAGGGTAGAAAATTTTTAGTGTGGATAGATATAGATAAATACAAAAATTTCTCACTATAATTTTAAAGTAAATCGTTCACCAAGCCGCGTATGATCCCAACAATATTTATATCGTTGACCGCAAGCGAGCAATCACTTTAGAAAGGGAACGAAGAAAGTTGCCCTACTACCTCTTATTGGAGTTTGGTTTCGCACTCTAACTTCATTTATCTAAATGATTGGAGTTATTAATTAGAAAGAAGTATAGAAAGTTATTTTAAAGCTAATGGAATTTACCAAAATTAAAGAGACGTCAATATTTTTCTATTTAGGTCTCAATTGTTAAATATAGACATAGTGCCGCCATGTATTGCTAGGACAAAAACAAAAGTTCAATAAAAAAAGCTCTTATTGAGATTAAAAAATATCTAAATGCGTGGTTTCAATGTGAAACCAATGAACGTTAAAGGGATAAACCAGTTTCCAACCTAACTGGGAATTTCATGTCACTGTATTCATTCACTTTGATTTAAAAAGAATCGCTTGTTAAAAGAATTTAAGCTTGAAATATATCCTTAGAAATTTGTAAAAAAAAAGTCATTTTATGTATTTTTCTTTAAATTCCAAAACAAGATAGCAAATGCACCAATCAGTTTGAAAAATTGTTTTACCAAGTTAAACTTCATTTCACCTTAAAAAGTAATTGATATAAATCCATTCGTTTTTTTCTTGCTTGTGCATTAATTTTTCAACTGTTCATGATAAATTACAAAAACATGTTTAAAAATATTTCATGAATAAGTTTGATTACTGCCATTTCAGTTAAAAATTAAACATATTGAAAATTTTAATTCTCTTTATTTTTCTGTTATCAGAAATCATTTGTGTAGGAAACAATGAAGTAAATATTTGAACCATTTCTTTGTTTAATCAATATTTACATAATTTGACCAAATACATTAGACTAGAAGGTATCCTTTATTTTTTTTTAAATAAAACCATACACAAATATTCTGCACAAGAATCAACTTTCCACAGGAAAAATAAAGATATTTTGTTTTGAGAATAGTCTTAAAATTGCAGAAGATTCTATGTTTTAAAAGTAGTATGTATCAGGCTTATTTCCTTAATATTAATCATTCATATTAAAAGTTTTCAAATTGATAATATTAGTCTATCAAATTTAGTTGCACCGCATATTTTTTTGGAATATCTGTTCTATTTCAACATTACTTTGCGTAGAGAAAGAAAAACACTCACTTCAAGACTTATAAGAATTCTTATACAAACATTTACATTATTCTAGATTATTTTTACTCAAGAGATTTTTAATATTAACATTGTATACATAACTCGATAAACTCGGCATTTCTCTCCATCATTCTTCTGAAAGTTGAAGTTCAGTCTCTTTTGAGACAGGATAGAAAAGTCCTTAAAGTGTTGATGCCTGAAATGAATCCCTTTTTTTTCTTACAAAATCGATTTCGAAGTGCAGCAGTTCCACTCGCTTTTTTTACTTCACATTAAGACAAATTTCATTTTTTATAATTAAACCAATAAAAACTTCCCAGATACACGGGACTGTTAGGTAAAATAAACACATTTATAAAGCTTGAGGAACAATATTAATGAACATGCGTTATTCACTTTAAAAATCCCTACAGAAAGTTCCTTTAGCTCAATTTGCTAGAAATTGATAGATAATTACGTATAGTACGATCAAAAAATTTGGGGACTGCGGCCATTACTGACGATGGAAGCCAGTACCTAAAGTTAAACCACTTGAAATGTGGATTTTCCCAGGTTGGTTTAATCCATCTCGTGACCGAACCACACGCGCAGTTGTTGTCTCCCGAAACTAGTTAGCTTTGCTCCGCGTCGAAAGAAACATGGCTTTTCTTGAACAGCATTGAACATTAAATTCTGTCAGCGACTTTGACTCTGGAAATGCAAAATAGGTGTATGGTGAATCTACCATGGCGAGATCAAAGGTTTACGAATGGCATCAGCGTTTTAAAGAGGTCCGAGGTTCCTTCGAAGCCAATGAACGCGTTGGGCAACCTTCGACTTTACGAAACGCGGGAAATGTTGCGTTGGTGTCTGAAAAGTGTTCGAAAAGATCGCCAAACACTTGCACAAATCGCTTATGCTGCAGAGTGACTACTGGTATCTTCTGTATGATAACGCACAGCACATCGATCCCAATTGGTAAAAGTGTTCCTCGCTCCCTGTTCACCAGACTTAACCCCTCGTGACTTTTACCTGTTACAAAACGGCGTCCCTGTTAATGTTTTTTCGTTGATGGTGTCTTTGGATGAAGTGGAGGTTGCGAAAAATGGCTGGCAGAAGTGTACCGTCGCCCAAGGGGACTACTTTGCAGGTGGATGTGCTGTGAACTATTTAGAGCAAGGTTTTCTACACCTTGTCCCCGAACTTTTGGACCATACTACATATATTAACCAATCCCATAATTGCTTTTTTTTTAGTTATGGCAGTTGTTCTCTTGGTAAGAAAAAGGTGTCCTGTGCTTGGAATGGGGTGAAAGTGCTGCACTTCATTGAAGGATGATTTCTTCACAGGACTAAGAGGCATTGTCATCTACTGTGCAGGATTGCAAGCCAAGCTTACTTAATGGGCGAGAAGCTCGTTGGTACCATCCATCTGCTCTGCATCTCCCGGATCAATGGAACTAAAGGGGGAAAGGATAATCATCATAAGATATATGAAATATTAATATTCTACTATACAAACCTGAAATTAATAAATGGGGAAATCGTACAGATTTCCTTCCGATACCTATAAAATGCTGGTTTGAATTCAACTGGGATTCATACTATTTAATAAGTGCATTAATAATATCCATAATGCAATGTTAATCGAACCACCATTCCAGAGTGTAAAATTTAAATGCATCTCAATATTCTTACACGATTAAAATTGGGGCTTGAACCCACAATTTTATTAATCTAGTCCTTGTACCATATGACTGCACACATTGATAGAACTTTTAAATATAAAACAAAAAATATTTCCCTCTTATAGAAAGCTGAGAACCCAAGATTTATTTTTGTAAGAAGCTAAGCCTTTTTATAATTTCTATTTTGTACTTTAAAAGATAGAATAAAACAAGCTACTTACTATTAACAAATGAAATAATCAACTAAACATATAAAACAAAGTAAAAGTACAATTCTAGAGGTATGTAAAATAATTTTTTTCCAGATATTTATTTTAAGTGCAATGTGGTTATTTGTGGGAGACGGGAAAAAAAATTCAGCCTTTTTCACCAGGTCTTAGTTTAGGAATGGGAAATATACATGGATCTTGCAAGAAAAATTTCACTGTGCGCCGAACTAAATGAAACAAAAACTTTTTTTTCTGTTTTCATTTCTCATGTGAAAGAGCCAAAGTTTGTGTTTCATTTAAGTTTTTAAAAAAATTAACATGAGCACAATTTCACTGTCGCCAATCAAAAAGCAAAGGATGTGCAAAGCATTGTAAACGCATGGACTGTTGATTATGGAGATAAAAGCCATTGTTCTGAAATTACTGTATGTTGAGCATCTACCAAGTGGCATTTTTTGAAATATTGATGAAAGAAAAGAACCAATTTCTCACTGATTAATGTCAAATGTGAATTTACTTTCAAAATTTCTCAAATGCTAGCTAAACAATTAAAAGCATTTTCCAATGGAAAGTTTGTAAGAATTAGGTTAAAAATTTCTTTATTACTGGAAGCAAGAAACAAAGGTTATTCAAAGGACTCAAACAGTATTTCTGCTTTACTTGATCAAAAATATGAGCATCCATTTTTAAAATTGCAACTTGGCAATGATATTAATAGCAGAGACTAGTTTTCAATTTGTCTCAATGAAACAAACCAATATAAAATCTTCTGCCAGATTGATAATTATTGCACATTTTCCAAAAAAGAATTAAAAGTTATGTGTGCATTTCAAACTAATAAATATATATCAGAAAGAACAAGGGGTATTGATGTTTATGAAATTGAGGTATTTTTAGTTCATTGACCACAAACTAAATTTCTTAAAAAAATTATTTTTGTTGACAGAAGGAGCTCCTAATGACTAAAACAGAAATAAGTTTTGTTCAATTATTTCAACATCAAAATTCATCACCCAATAATGGGTTTTCATTGCATTATGTGTAAAATCCAGAGCTAGTGATATCAGGGAAGTTAATCAATTTGTAAATTTTCAGTTACAAGTGACACAGATGAAAAGTAATTGAAAAACAATGATGTTCTTTGCATTTGTAATTGGACTACAATGGTTTGTGCAGAAATACACTTTGTTTTGCATAGATAAGAAATAATGTTAAAGAACTGTAGAATACAGAATGGTTGACAAAATTCATCTTTTTCATGGACTTAGTTTCCCACAGCTGTGTAATTTATGTCTACGCTGTCTAATCCAGAAACAAACTCACCTGTATGAGCTACACATTCATCCCACCCAGGTTTTCTCCAGGCAGCATCACGGATATTCTTCCTCATCTGCAAATCCTTGTAACCTGTTCAAGAACAAACAACATTTATGTGTGATATTTTAACTATAACAATGTTACTATCTAAGTAAAACTGGAAGTAAACTAATAAAAAATCAAATTCAACAGCCAGTGATTTTCTAAATACTGTACATTTTGATGTATAAGTGAAGAATTTTCAGAACTTTTTTATATTAAAGTTCGGCCTATTTATTGATCCACTAATCATTAAAAAAAAAACAGGTTTTTTTTAGTTATGTACAAGCCATTTTAATCATTCAACTTTTTGAATGGAATTTTTATTCTAAAAAGAAAGAAAAAAAGTCACATAAATCCTACAAAATCAGTATCAGAATCCAAGTTTAAAAATTTCACATTCATTTATTAAACCTGAGTTTCAAATTTACCATGCACTAATTTTTCTTCCTGCTCATTTCCAAAATAAATGGTATACAAGATAACAAATGAATGGAAAAAATGTGTTAGATCCAGATAGGGTTACCAAAAATAAAAAATAATTTCATTGGCATCTTGTGTTTTATTTCCAGGAAAATATTCCACCCATTTTTCTCAATTAGCAATATTTTTGTAAGTAAAGGGAATTTTTTTCCTCCCCTATCGACTTATAAACAAATTTTCAATTTTGGGCACATTTTTGAAGAAAAAACTTAATATGGGCTAATACTCAAATCAATTTGTATTCAGAAATGTATAATGATCTATAGCAGTGATTCCCAAAGTGGTCTATATAGACCCCCAGGGATCTCCGACGACTTTCAAGGGGTCTACGCCAGCCAAAAATTAATTTGGGGGTCCATGAGGTGTAAGTGTCTATGATAGTGGCTTTTATTAAACTAAACCATGAGTAATTTTAAAAAATTATAATCATGTGGAGACCAAATTTTACCTATTTAACAGATTTATTTACTAAATATAATGAAATTAATTTGCGTTTACAAGGTGGCAGCATAAATTTTATCAAAGCAAGAAATATTTCAGCTTCTCTTTCCTGGGTTTAGTTAAAGAAGTGTAACACTGAAGGTCCCAAATTTTCTAAATTTGTCACAGACATTCTGTCAGAACGTTTTAACCTACGTTCAACATTTAAGCGTCTTTTATTCAGATTTTGAAGTTAGGTTTGAGAATGATTTGACCATGGCAATACATTGGGCAATGAATTCGTATAGTAATATTGAAAAAAATGTCTCATTTCAATAGGAACTGATAAACACTAACGAAGATCTTAAAGTTTAGAAATGGATGCCAGCAATTTTGGCTTTAGAAAGTCAAACCTGTCTGTACAGGTTAAACCAGATAAGATTAATACTAAATGTTGAAAATTTGATATTGTAGTGCTAAAGATTCCTTCCTCCCTTTAAAATCATTTGTTTGTTGTTTAGTTAATTAATAAATACAGCTGTTAAATAAACTAACTTTTAATTTATATAATTAGCATGCGCTTTTTAAATTTTAAACACTACACTTCATTACAGTTAGAAATTTAATTCTTATAAAGTAGAGTAGTAGTACCAGATGTCAAAAAGACATTTAAGTTCATAAATTTGCAAAAATTCAATATTAATTAAGCAGGGGTCTACCCCAAACCGAAAAACATGGCAAGGGATCTATGAGACAAAAAAGTTTGGGAACCTCTGATCTATAGGTTGAAAAAATTTATTTTTTACAAATACTTCGAAATTCCTCAGACAAATGATATAAACTGAATAAAAATAGAACTAAATTGATATTTTAAAAACAGAACATTCAACTGAGCAATTGGATTTAAGAATATTTTCTATTTAGCTCGTTTTTAATTCAACGTAATTTTAGATTTAAAAATGCATTAAGTGAAATAAATATCACAACAGAAAAAATGCTTTTTTTCTCTTGCACAGAAATTCTTTAAGCAGAAATTCCCTAAAACAGAATCTTTCAATTTGATATTGTGTATACTTTTTAATTATAAATTAAATGAAAGAAGAAATACATCTTTATTTTCACAATCATTATAGAAAAATATTTAATTTAGTTGTGCATAATGCACAACTTTAGAAAAACCATTATGATTAATAGAACTCAAAACAGAAAATATCTATACATTATGAAACAAATGCTTAAATATATATAACAATCTTCAAAAATGTGAACTTAAATCCCACTACATATAAACTGCTCAAGATTCTCTCACTGCACATAACTCATTGTTATTCCATTGATAGAAGAGAAAATAGACTCATACATAAATTCAGAATACTCAAATTTACAGAAATGCATTTTTATTAGAATTAGAGCTTCTATCCATTATATTCCTTAGGACTTTGCTCAGTATAATAAACAGTTAGGGAGAAATTTGGGTTGCTACAAAACTGCTCAAGACACTTTTTTTTATTTTAAAAAAAGCAGTCCTTGAACTGTAATGTTTAAAAGTACTTCAGCATCATCTCTGTATTCTTTTCAAAATTTCTTTTATCTCACAAATAAAGTATATTAAAAATTAAATAAAAAACATAGCATTGCACTGATTTTTTATGTCTGTTGAAAAATTTTTAATCACAGAAACAAGAATAAAATGCATTTAGATTTTCATCATGACCCACATCTGCAATCATTCCATAGATCTGTTAACACAGAGGGAGATTGCTCATGTGATGTAGGATAATTACAAATTAAAAAATGCTTACATTAGTTCTTCACAACCTTTTATGAGTTTAACAAACTTTCAATTCATACTAAAGAATGACATTGCTTATTACAATGTATATTATGGAGTATAAATTCATGGTAGGTTAGGTCTTTTTTAAAATATTAAGCTGTAACCCTTTGTCTTTATCTATAAATTTATAATTTAATACAGGATGAATTTTTGAAAAAATTGGCTTTTCAACATGCTTTTTCTCATGATTCATTTCTGATTGAATAAAATGAGTTTTAGGTAGGTGTTTCAAAAAGTAAGGTAACAAGAGCTCTGACGGGTGTACAAATTACAAGTGCAAATAAAAGTCCCTCTGAAGATAATCAAGATGATCACAGCATCCAAATGGTGCCAGTAGATGGTACTGGCTCTCTAGTAACATGATTAAATCTCAGTTAGAAGGTGGCTGCTTTGATGGAAACATGGCTTACAAATGAATTAAGAAGTGTGATATGGTTTTTGCATTTAATGAAAAATTTTCCAGCCGAAATTCATCAGCAATTGGTAGAAATGCACAGTACAAGTGCTATGTCATGTAGGTGTGGTTTTGATGCACAGAATTTGACAAAGGTAGAAAAGGTGTGTGAGATAAAGAAAGAGCTTTTTTTGTGGAGATATCGGACCACCCTGCTTATATTTCTGACTTCATACCATGTGATTTCCATCTCTTCAGACTTTTAAGAAAACACTTGGGAGGTCAGCATTTCAGAACCAATACTGAGGTTCAGAAAGCCTTATTGATGTGGTTGCACAACCTTGACAAAGATTTCTATGATGTTGATTTTGATGTTTTAGTGTACCAATTGAACAAATGCTTTAATAAGCATGGTGACTATGTAGAGAAGTAATATATACCTGTGCCTTCCTACATTGTACGAGGGTCACTCTGAAATTTTTGAGATACTCCTAGATTTAAAAAGTTATACTTACAAAATTTTAGGAGTGCTCAAAGGAGTCTCTTCCTGCATCACTGCACTTTTGTAAACGAATTTTTCACAGATTAAATGCCTCAAACTATTAATTTCTTGGAATTGATTTTTAAAAAATGCATTTATAGCCACATCAATCTCTTCTTCTGAAGGAAAGTGACGTCCAGGTAAGTTCTTTTTTAGATTAAAAAGTAACCAAAAGTCACACATAGCTAGATACAGGGAATAAGGTGGATGTCTTTTATTACTTTAATTTGTTTTTGTTTAAGAAACTCAACTGTTAATCCGGCTGTATGGGAAGATGCATTGTCGTGATGAAGCATTTGTCCCCTAACATTAACTTCTTGGAGAATTTCTGGAAGACATTTAGAGGTATACCAGTTTGCTGTTACTGTCTTCTGTTCTTCCAACTTTGTGGCTTTGACCAATCCCGTACTTTTGAAGAAAACAGCATACATGACTTTTTTCATTGCTCAAGGTTTTTTCACCATTGTCAGCTTAGGATCCCCTTCAAAGACCCATACTTTGCTTTCTTGACATGTTTGAACGTCTAAAACCATATTTCATCACCATTACAATTTTAGAAATGATGCAGTGTCCACCATCATTTTGCAATTTAAAGGTTTCTTTACTGATTCTGACACGCTCCTCTATTGTGTGCTCAGTTATATTATGGAGAACCCAACGGCAAATTTCTCTTTTTCATATAATTCTTCATGAATAATTTAGTGTATGGCTGTGGATCCAATGTTTTAAGTTCCTTCTTCATCATTTGGTAGGTACAGTGATTATCATCCATTAACATTTTTCGTATGGTAGGCACATTATCCAGGATTACTACCAATCACGGCCTTTCTGTGTGTTCTACCTGAAGAGAATTGAGACCACTGCAAAATTCTTGAAAACCATCTGAATACAGTAGCACAACATGTAGATTTATCACCAAATGCTAATTGCAGTCGTTCAAAGCATTCTATTCAAAGCAGTCGTTAAGCATTTAATCCAGCTTTAAAATCATAGAAAATCATAGCACAATAACATTCTCGCGTCATCTTCATTTTCTCTTCCATCTAAAATTTATTCTATGCTAAAAAACTTGAAGAAAGTCAGTTAAAAGTCATCTGCTGTGTTAAAATACTTTGTACTTTCAAATTAAATCATTAATTTAATTTATTTTTTTTGTAACTACTTGTCTGCGCGTATGTTAAAAATTTCAGAGTTACCCTCGTATAAATTTTTTTATTTCTGAATGGGCTTGTTACTTTACTTTTTGAAACCACTACATAATTGAGCCCATCTCTTCAACTGTGCCATTTGACAAACCAAAAAGTTATCTTGTAATGATATTCGCATACACAGCAAAATACCTTACAGTAATAAAATATGACATTTAACATACAAATGAAATTTTATTTTAAAAACTAGACACCTTCATATTAAAAAAAAAAAATTTTTTTTTTTACTTTAATAAGGTATTTAATTTACTTACACCAAATGTGGTGGACCATATATAGTTGGCCTATTTGAGAAAAGAAACCAGCTACAGCACTCTCTTTCCTGTAGGTTACTCCCCTAGCCCTGAAATTAATTATTACATTCTGCTTTACAGCATACAGTAAGTCACATTCTATTTCACACATGAAAGAGTAAAACAAAAAAAAATTTTGTTTTTCAGTCATTATTATTATCAGTTATGTTTTTTTTAATTGAAATTTAAAAATCTTTAATGTATTTGTAAACATTTTTTTGTTCAGGTTTTAACATAATATAAAATACTTCAAATAAAAAAAAATTGCTACAAAGACAATATTTAATTAAATAAAGTTTAACTAAAACACTAAATGATCTTATTCAATTAATTCTTGAAATTTAATAAGAGTAACAGGAAAATTTTAAAATAAATAAAAATATTCACAGAAATTTTTTTTTTATTATAAATCACTCTTCTTTTTGATAAATATATTGTTAAAATTATTTTCAATGTATATGCTTGATACCTTTTTTTCTTAAAAATGCACTAAAATATTTTCAAGAAGCAAACCTCTTTGTATTAGAAACATCCAGTAATATTAAACCATTTGCAATGCATTTATTAGAATTGCATGATTTCAGCGCTCTCCATAAATATATTTCAATTTATGTATATATATCCCCCATATTTTGTAAATTAACCACAATGCTTCCAGGGGTAGGTAACCTGTGGCATACAGTATAATTTGCAGTGGCACTCTGCACTATTCCACAAATTTGTCATTTTTTTGAGTGGATTGGAAGTTGATAAATTTGTAATTGACCTTATTTGACAAACATCTTCAGAATTATAGATATTTATGGAATTACAAAAAAATATGAAAGATACCTCAAAATATAAATTTATAGATATTTTGTAACTTATTGAATGTCATTGCATGAGAGATTTAATTGTTTGAAAAGAGAAAATTGCATGTACTCTGCCTTCTGCTTTTGGATCTATATACCTACTCGTAATAAGGGGAGGGTCTGACTAAGGAATTCATAGTGCAAGAGTAGTACTCCAATCCTCAATGTAATAGTGCTGAATGGGCAGTCAATTTCAGAGGAAATAAATTTTGAAATTCATACTTAGCTTATATACAATTACGTTTCAATTAGCACCATCGATGCAGTAGCATAGGTGTTAATGTACCTGCATACCACATAGTCAGATAAGGTTCAAGTTGTGCAATCAACTCCCCCCCCCAATTCATTTAATTGTTTTGACAATTAAATGTATTTATCTAAAAAAAGTTTTACTATAATTATATAGATATTTATATTACATTTTATAAATATATTATAATATTAATTATGTTATATTAAATTATATTTATATAATTATTTTGTGTTTTCAAAAGTAAAATAATTACAAATAGTTTTATACTAAATAAATATTTTATGATTAATATTATAAAATAATATACGAGGCAAGATTCAAAAGTTCCTAGACTGAGCCTGTAACGTGAAAAAGTTTTGCAGTAGAGCGACTACGATAACATTTTTATATCGCTGCATTCTTCCCCTTTTCTAAGAAAAGTTTGTCCCAAATCATGTGATCGGTGGCTTGCCAGGGCATTGTATTTTGTAGGTGGATGCATTTAGTAGCCAGCGATTGAAAGGAATCACATTTGTTGAGCAGAGAATTATATCAAATTTTGAGTTGGCTTGGAAAAGAGTGCTACCAAGACTAACAAACTGTTGAAGCATGTTTAAGGCATTGATACATTATTTCGACCACAAGATTTTGAGTGCCATCAACGTTTCAGAGAAGGCAGAGAAAGTGCTAAAGAGGACGAATGCTCTGGAGCCCATAGACTACCTGCACTGATGAAAACATTGAAAAGTTTTCTGCAGTGGTATGTAAGAACCATGCTTCAAACAACAACAGGGTGGAAATTAAGACAAATGTTTAGCCACACATCCTTCTTTTCCCCCTGATTTCGCTCCCTGGATCATCAGAATATTTTTTGAGCTCACACGTCACTTGCAGTGTTGTCAATTTCAGTTTGCAGATGAAGTTTAAAGTGCATCACAGGCTGAATTAAAGAACATGGCTAAAAATGGATTCTAGAAATGTTTCGATGAACTTAACAAGCTATGGCAAAAGTGTGCTATTGCTCAAAGGTCTTATTTCAAAAGAGGATTTGTTTCAGCAACTTAACTGGCAATATTTTTTTAAGTTATAGACTCAGTCTGGGAACTTTTGAATCCTACTATGTATATATATTTCATATTATATATTTATTTAATTCTGTAAATTAAATATTTAATAAACATTTTTTTAATAAATTTATTTCATTGTAAAAATAATTAAATGATTTGAAAAAAGTCAGTCACGCAACTCAAACCACATGGTACGCTCCAACCTATGCTACTGCATCGCTGTAGCCAATTGAAACGGGATAGTATAACAGTTAAGTATGAATTTTGAAGGCTATTTTCTCTGATTTGACTGCCTATTTAGCACAATTACATTGAGGATTGTGTAATAATAGTAGCCTATTTCCTTAAATCCTGCCCTTCCCTTGTAAGCAAAAAGTCTTTTCTCGTGAAAAATATTTAGTTTGTGTCAAATTGAAAGTAAAAAATTATACCCCTGATTTTACAATATGAAAGTAGAGCAATGCAAGCACTAAGTTCACATTAATTTTTTTTTATTTTTTATTTAACTACAATGAAGGGAAATACTTATATTTTATGTTCTTCGTTTCTAATTTAAATAAATGTTTAAAATTCATAGTTTTTTTACAATTTAAATTTTTTTATTTTTGTTGAAGAAATAGTTATGTATTATGCTGTTTATGTTCAGAGATATCTTTAAATGATGTAAAATTCATATATAAAAAAATCTGTATTATTGACCTCTATTCTCTAACTCTGCATGCATTATCGCAGGAATCAAATTGTTTCAGAAATGTCTTACTGTGTGGTATGCTGAATAAAATTGATAGATCAATTTGGCAGACAACAGCGAAAAGGCTACCGACCCCTGCTATAATCATTATAATGAAAATCAATTAAAACTTTAATAATCATAATAGATATATATGAGGGAAAGTCACTAAGTAAATCACAAAAGATAATAAAAAAAATAATTCAACATGATAATCATTTGGAAACAATTATTATTTTTCTACATAATTTCCACCAAAGTTCATGCACTTATCCCATTGTTTAATCAGAGCCCCAATTTCAGGTGCATATAATTCTTTGGGTTGCTGTGTCATCCCACAGTAGGACTTCATGTTGAATATCGACGTCATCTCTGCAAATTGTTTGTCTTCAAGATGTTTATAACCAAACAGATGAAAAAAAATGCCCATTCAATTCTTTTTGTGTCCCTTGATCTGTTGCTGTGGGACCTATGTGCGCATTTTTGGAAATTCAAACAACCATACATTATTCTTAATACTAAACCATGAGAACATCCTATTACCATTGCAATGCTGTCAAATGTCACTCTTTGATCAGCCTAAAGCAATTCTTCCACCAGTTGCTCAGTTGTGATTATGTCATAATCAAAACTAGACGATCGCTTCGATCTTCATGAACAATTCTGGAATGGCTTTGTGAAAATTTTTCTGCCCAATTATATATGTGAAAAACTTCTCTCTAGAAATAACATTTCTTTTTACTTACATATTAGCATCACTGCAGCCAAATAAGAGTGACGCAAATTGTGCCATTTTCCACCAAAACCTAATTGATTGGTATTTTTTTTATATAAAATACATTAGAATCTTTGTTGTTTTGATATCAAGGTGCAATTCACGTGGTGCCAATTTTTCTGTGGTGATGCTAATACGAAAGTTTAGTTAATACATACGAATACGTAAGCCTTAGTCCTTTCATCCACAAAAAAATTGGACTACAGCACGCTGCTCTTCTATCGAACAATCATTCAGCACCCTCGCCATTTTTTAAACTGCATTATGTGTGCGTGTGAATGCTACATACTCAATATGAATTGAATATCATTAAGCTGCATGCAGCTGCCATCTATCACCATTAATTGGAGATATCTGTTACTATAAATTCTGCCATATGCATTTGTGACTATTAATGACTTACCCTTAAACTATTAAAATTCTATAAATACAAATAAAACATTTATATTGCTTAGTATAATATAGTTCAGCAAGCTACATAAAAGAAAAAAAATAGAAGCACCATTAATTTGATTCCGAAAGCAAAAGAATGCATATACTAAAAAAAAACTTGTCAATCGATAAAATCATAGTACATGATATATTTATAAATCATTATGTGATGCTAATTAACAACTACCTATTTATAACAGTGCATTATATCTTTGTTAGCATATAATTTTAAAATAGCTAAAATTAACATTTAGCTGATTGAAAAAGTGTTATTATATAAACTGAGAAATATATATTGAATGCTAATACAACAATTACTATAAAACTCTTTAAGTAGAGTATATTGCACCAGAAAAAAAAACACTGCAAGGGATGTTAAAAGATATATTTATTTTATTCATTCAACATTGCTAATTAACAATTAAACATAATTCTCAAAATTAAAAAATATCTCTCAATTATCTTTTAAGTTACAGAAGAATATTACATGTTTTTATTAGATTTTATAAGAATTAAAATTATATATATAGTAGATTCACCTTAAAACAAACTCAGACTTTAAAATATATCAATACAGTCAGAATAGTGTCTTTTAGATTTCTTATGTCTTATGATGAGTAAGACACAATAACATCTTCAATACATAAGACACAAAATTATTAAAAAAAGAAAAAACACTTTTCAAACTAATCACAATTTTTTAGAAGTCTCTTTAATACAAAGACTTGAAAAAATAAAATTTGACAACTAGCTACTTGGTTAACATTTTCCCCACAAAGAAAATATACTATAAGAGTCAAGATATCTTCAACAATTTATATAATTACTTTCTCTACTAAAAAGTAAATGTCTGACTTGATTGGGAGCTAGCAAAAATTAAACAATTTTTAGCTGAGACCATCCTTATAAAAGATCTCAAAATGCACTCTCTTTCATCCCCCCCCCCCAAAGTTAACCCTTTAAACCATATTCCAAAGTTTCCAGATCAACTGTGAAAAATGTCTAGGACACATAAAACTGACACTAAATATATATCAAACTCTAAATATATATCATAGGTAATATTTAATGAATTTCTCAACAGATTTAATACCCTTTAATTCCCATGTGTATTTTTTTGCATATGCAATTAATATAAATCAAAATGTTAAATAAAAAAAGTTTACAATTACATTACACAAGTAAGCAACTTTTTCTGAGATTGTTTATATGCAGTAAGTCTACTGTATTTTCACATGCAAAAGTGAGTAGCAGCATGCAGAAATGTAGTATCAACTCACCAGTTGTTTCCCCACTCTATCATTGTCCCTGGCTACACAGACCAAAGAGGGAGAAAAACAATAAATTAATGGAGATGAGAACAAATAAAAATTATTAAATTACTATTATTAAACATACAGAAATCCCATGGAAAATATTTTATTTTTAATTGGTGAAACATTGTTTTGAACTATCTGATCCCTTAGTTTCATTACTTATAAATATTGGTGTGTGCTTTTGGCATATTTTTAAACATACTTGTAATTACAGTCAATCCCAGCATATGTATGCTAACACACTTGTTTGAGATTAAAACATTTTATATTTAAGAATTATTTCCCCCATCAGTGTTCCTTTCACAAGCTTTTTTACTCATCATAATAAACCTTAAGTGAAGTGTATAGGTTGATGGAAAAAAGAAAGCATGAAAAATTTTCTTACAAATGTAACATTTCCCCTCTAACCCATTCAATTAAAATGTTTTAAAAAATGCATTCTACAAAGTTGTGTTACTGAAATCTGGGGAAATGCAATGTGAAAAAATTGCAAGTAGAAAGTGTTTGAATGCAGATGAAAAACTTACTTGTAGATATCCCCCCCCCTCCTTTCCAATAGCTTTTTGCTTTACTTACTGTAATGCAAGAAATATTTAAGAGTGTATTTGAATTTTGTATAAAATTATAGAAATTTCCAACCAATTTAACACCAAACAAACAAATGTAAATTACCATTCAAAACCTAGTGGATGCACTACCATTGAATATTGAAAGTACCCAATACCTTGTCATGGAGATGGGTATAATCAGAAATCAAAAACTATTTTATTGAAAAGAATAATATTAATTTTTCATACTTCACTTCAGAAGTTATGTATTTGATATAAAATACATTAAGGGGATCATGTATTAAAATTGATAACACACAATATGCATTTAGAATAAAATTTTACTTTTAACAAAAAAATATAAATTGATATCTAGACAGTTTTTGCAAAATATTGATATCCAGGGAAAATTTGTATTATTTTGGGCATATTATCCATAATTCCAGTCAAGATTTTTAAAAAGGGTTGAAAAATCTTGAAAACCGTCATAAAAATTGAAATATTTAATTCACAAAACATATATACCTAGTCATGCCATAAATTCTGATCAAAAAATTTCAGATCGTCTGCTATGACTCTAATGAAGCAGAAGATTTTAAATTTTGTCATTGGAGTCATCTGCAATATTATACAGATAATTGTTGTCTTTCATGCATGTTGTCCTAAAGCAGTCAGAGCTTTAACAATCTGAACAGTTGTATACAGTAAAAATTTCTCTGCAACATCAAAAAATTTTATGGCACTTAAACATTTAGACAATAAAAGGTTATTCATTTATTGAACAAATAAGAGACTAACAGCATTGCAGACTGTAGTAGTTCAGATCATGAATGCTCAGTGAGAACACACCAGCTCTCACCAAAGTAGTCAAGATGGAGTTCCTTGTTGAAAGAAGACTTTTCTTGTTAAACAAATGAATGTGTCAAAAAGAACAATAGATTGCATAGAGAGATCAAGAGGTTATCAAAAAATAATTGTCCCTTTTCTCCCAAAAGAATTAATCTTATCAGAATGACAACTTACACGCAAGGATTGCCGAAGAAGCTAAAGAGAAGAAAAAATGCTTGCGGAGGCTTCCATAATGGTTTGGTGGGGTGTTAGCTATGAAGGCGCATCAGATTCATTTTTGCCAGAAAGGAATGAAAACCAAGGAAAAGTTGATCTAAAATATCAAACACCCTTGCCAATGAAATGAAGATGATCCAATGGTTGTTGAAAGCCCCACTTAATAGAACATGGAGATTGGCCCCCCAGCATACCGAATTTAAATCCAATCAACTCTAAATTGTAGCGAGTATTGGAGCCAAAGGTGTACCCAAACTGGCTTCCCAATTAGAATAGTCTTTAAAGAAAGACACACTTGAAATACCCATGGAGGTAGAGTGTTCCTCGTGCAATGATAGCTAAACAAAGCCTGTGATCATTTTGAAAAAAAAATGATGCTATATTAAATGTAAGGCAGAAGAAGATTTAGTTATACATTGATCATAAGGTTTTTTAATTTTAATTCCTTTAGGGTTGCATTAAAGCTTATGGCATGACTTGGTATATAGGTATTAGATATGCATAGAGCAATGATGTATCACAAAAATGCAAATAATTAACACTATTAAAAAATACTTTTAACCTTAATTTCACATAAGAGAGAGAATCAAACTTTACTATAATAAAAAAATATTATCTCCAATATATGCATTTAAAATAATCTATCTCTATAAAGGTGTTATGCTATTTTGTGTACACTTCAAAAAACTCAAAAAGTTCTGCATCGATTTAGCTTAAATATTGACACAATATACAACCCGCTTCAAAGATAGTTTTTATCCATTCCTTGCGTCAGTAACATACCTGCGACCTCAAGAAGACAGCTTTTTCTACAGTCATTACTGCTACTTGCCAATAAATGGTATTCTTAACAATAATAAACTTATTTTTTAAAAAAAAATTTCCTTGCGCGTGCACCGACACATTTGCAAAAGTCACAAATTCCCTTGTCTGACTTAAATATTCATGTAATGAATAGTAAAAAGACTGACAATAGTGAGCCCTCTTCTGACAGTGTGGACACTTAATCAGTCAGCCTGCCAGCTCAGTGAAGAAAGCAAATGCCAATGTCTGCACACAAGACCTCTCATTATTGTATAGTATAAACTGTTACTTTTGAATTTAGAACTGACAAATTAAAGACTATTGGAGCTAACTGTCATAGTAAATTTTGAATACAGCTTTACAAATCCTTAATTGAGGTGCTTTTGTGTGATTGTGTAGTGATTGAGCTGCACCAAATCGTATAGAGGTTATGTTTTGTATGAGATATGGACAAAAAAATATTTTTTTTATAATTATTATTTAACTATTTCATTTCACTAATATTTCACTTAGCAAATATTAATTTTTTACAACTTTTCAATACTGTCTGTCCTATGTTTCATTGTTGTCATGGTGGGCAGAAAAAATATTAATAAAACTTTTGCCCTCTCGCAGTTGCAGGTTTTCAACCTAGAGCTCTGAGAGCCATAAGAGGTCATAATCTTACCCCTTCCTTCTGTTCCAGTAAAAACCAAAATAATGGCTTGCAGAAAAACGAATTTGGGTTGTAGCACTTGCCACCCAGAAGGTTCGAGAAGACGGCTTTTGAATATGACTGAGGAAGAGCGGGCATCCTTACAAGAGAGAAACAGACTAAGTGTCATTCAGATGTGAAACGCTGAACCTGAAGAAAGATGAGCAGCCAGGCTTGAGGATGCACGATTGCAAGCATAGCAGTCGTTTTCTGCCGCAACAGATTTGGTTCATTATCAATCGAATGAACGTGAAAGGGTGAGGATAGCTGGAACAAAGTACCCAAAGAACAGTAGATCTGAATCTCCAATACCATAATCTTGAAATTCTGTACAATCCAGCTGTTGATTATAGTTCATGTCAACATGTTGTCATTGGCCAGATAAGTCATGTCTGTACCTACTGTCAGACTCTAAAGTTCGATATTGAAAGGAAAGGGAAGTGTTGCACTGGTGGAGAAATCAAATTACCTCACCTTGAAATTGCTGAAATTGCGACTGCTCAATTCATGCCAACTTTTAAAATCAAAGGACAAATATACCCCAAAGCTGGTTCATTGCTCTCATTCAAAGATAGTGACCATATAAATTCCTTCAAATGAACTTTATCGATGATGATAAAGACGAAGTTGATGCCTAAAAAGATCCATCATTTTGCAACTGCAAGAGCTCCTTGTTGTTGTTGTCGTGTCCTTCCCGCAGGGAAGGAATGAAAGTTGTTATTGCCTGTGAGACAGGTTGGACTTCTTAACGATAGATGGCGACACCACCTATCTCCACCTCCACAATTTTAGCATGGAACTGAAGGGGAGGGAAATACTCTCCAGCCCCCTGCACTCATGGTTTCTGCTGCGACTGCCCACAAGACTTTCAGACCCACTGATTTAATGAGCATGTACTCCGTCTATACTCGGTGGTATTTAGTAGCATCGGGCATCGAACTCAGGCCCTCGGGTCTGGAGTCCGATGCTCTAACCACTAGGCTACCCATGGCCCTCCTTCACGAAAGGAAGAACTTGGTGCGTTTGTTTAAAATAGCAATTGATATAATGCCATCAAATACCCACAAGATTGTCATTCACACAGACAAAACGCCCAATGGAGAACATGTCTGGAGATAATGCTTCAACTATAAAAGAAGTAGCAATTGTCATGGTCAGAGAGCAGTTCCAACCTAGAGACAATGTTCTCCATCAAAGAAACAATCAATTGATAAATGTCGTGGAAACTAAACATTATTACGATGCTTTGCAATATCCAGTTATCTTCTGGAATGGTGACGACTGATATAATTTCAATGTGAAAATGGTTAATCCAGTTAATGGTGCAGAAATTGATAAAAAGTACAGCGCAATGAACTTTTACGAACTTTAACAATTATGTTTTGAAATACTGTCAGTTGTTTCACCAGTACATTGTTGATATGTACGTAAAAACTGAAATGGAACTTTTGCTATTTCTTAGATTAAATCGGACCAAACTTTACTCTGAAGAATACATTCATTTGTGGGGTGCAGTTGTGAATGAAGGTAACACAACCAACATACGCTGATTACTTTGACATCTTCATACATAGGCAGTCCACGCCACAAACAGAAATATGCACAAGATGCAATGGCATATGTTTGCCATTATGGACGTACAGACTTATTTATCACCTTCACATGCAATCCAGATTGGGATGAGATACAGTAGTTGTTACTTCCTGAGCAATCGCAAGAGGATAGATATGACAGCATGTGCTTTCAGACAAAAGCATAGGCATGTGCTTTCAGACAAAAGCATAGGTTACTGATGGATTTTATTGTGAAATATAAAGTATTTGGATCTGTCTGCTGGATGTATTCAGTAGAATGGCAAAAAAGAGGATTGCCACATGTGCAATATACTAATCAGACTCTACAATAAAATAACTTCAGATGAAATCAATGATGTGATATGCGCTGAGCTTCCAAGGGCTGATGTCGATAAGGATTTACATGCAATTATTATCAAAAACATGATACATGGACCATGCAGTACACTAAAACCAAATTCACCATGTATGGTAGACAGAAAATGCTCCGAGAAATATCCTCGAGCATTCACAGCCAACATGATAACAGGAAAGGATGGTTACCCTCGGTATAGGAGACGATCAACTGAAAATAGCAGGAATTCAGCAACTGTACACATGCAAAATGGTGTTATTGACGTAGACAACCGTTGGGTGGTTCCACATTCAACTCTTATCAAAAACATACAAAGCGTACATAAACATAGAATATTGCAATTCCGTCAAATCGATTAAATACATTTATAAATATGTGAACAAATGCAGCGATAAGGCAGTTTTTGGTGTGCAACCAGAAAATAGAGACAGAAATGCAGTACGAGTTATTGATGAAATTTCACAATACTGAGCTGGAAGATACATAAGCAGCAATGAGGCTGCATGGTGAATTTTTTCATTCCCCAAGGATGAACACAATCCAGCTGATTCACTTATCAATACATTTAGAGAATGACCAGTGTTTTTATTTCACAGATGCAAACGTACATCTTGCTTGCCAAGTATAGACTTGATTAATCCACCAGGTACAACTCTAACTGCTTTCTTCACTTTGTGTCAGGAACACGCTTTTGCCAGAACACTGTTGCATTCAGAAGTGCCCTCTTATTACACATGGAATGAAACTAAAAGTATTCATACCACGCAGATGAAGGGAGCCATTCGATGGTCAACCTGGCATTTTCAGAGAAAATACAATTGGTAGACTTTATACAGTGCATCTTAATCAAGATGAATGTTTCTATCTTCGCATGCTGTTGGTTAATGTGCCTGGTCCTAGATTTTTCCAGGAATTGAAAAATGTTGACGGCTTCACTCATGCCACTTTTTGAAGAGCATGTCAAGCTTTGAACTTAAAAGAAAGTGATGAACAACAGGACATATGTATTAATGACGCATGCAACACTGCACATCCAAACCAAATTTGTGCATTATTTGCAATTATATTGACCTCTTGCTTCCTTTCATCTCCCACAGTTATGAGAAAGATATTGATTGCATATGGCCAAGAATATTTTGCAAAAAGTACAGCTAGAAAATGGCAATAAGGTTATGGAATTAACAGAAGGCATTTACAAGGAAATATTGAAGATAAGTGCTTAACCTTTGCAAATAAAGCTCTTATTCAATTGGGAATGCCAGCATCCACTGAGCTGCGACTGCTTCAATCGATGTGGATTTGCACCGTGAACAAAGTTACAACACCAATGATCTCCAATCGTATGTCCAATTAAACATTCCCAAATTAACGTGTGAGCAGAAGGGCATTTATGATCGCATAATGCAAATGATAAATGACGTAGTTTGGAAGACCTTCTTGGATGCGCCAGGAGGAACCGGAAAAACATTTTTTATCAGATTGATTCTGGCAACGGTTCGATCAAAGAATGACATAGCCTAAGTTCTCGATTCATCTGGAATAGCTGCAACATTGTTACCAAGTGGAAGCACTGCTCATTCAGCTCTGAAGTTGCCATTGAACATACAAACCATCATGATTCCCACATGCAATATTTCCAAAGCGTCTGGTACAGGAAAAATATTACAAAAATGTAAAGTCATTGTTTGGGATGAATCACGGAGGTACACAAAAAATTGCTTGAAGCACTTAGTCGATCATTACAAGATCTGCAGAGACATTCAACCATTTGAGAGTACATTGACACTGCTCGCAGGAGATTTTAGACAAACATTGCCTGTAATTTCTCGATCGACACCTGCGGATAAAATAAATGCTTGCCTGAAATATTGAACATTGTGGTGACACGTGTATATTACAGTTAACTACGAATATGCATGTCCAGCTTCCAAACAATCAATCAGCCGAGGTATTCTCACAATAGTTACAGGACATTGGAAATGGACAGATAGCTGCCAATAGATGAAACAAGATGAATTTCATTTCCTGATAATTCTTGTAACTTAGAAACATTGAAAGAAGAATTTATTGAAAAAGTATTTCCTAATATTCAAATTAGTTATAGGAATCACGACTTGCTCAATGAATGAGCTGTATTTGCCACGAAGAATAAAGATGTCTATCAACTTAATTTTATACAATCCAGCATTCAAAGTGAGGAAATTATATATAATTTGATAGACACCATTGTGGAAGCAGATGAAGTAGTAAATTACCCATCAAAGTTATCGAACTCTCTTGATCTGCCAGGAATGCCCCACACATATTAAAATTGAATAGGTGTACCAATTACCATGTTGCGTAATGTTAATCAAGCAAAACTGCACTCTGCATTAATTTCTTAACACGACTTGCAGTTAAGTAATCGGTGAATAATGTAGTGGAAGCAATAATATTAACTGGGCCTTTCAAAGGTGAAGATGTCCTCATTCCTTAAATTCCCAAAATCCCGAGCAATACACCATTTAAATTTAAAAGATTTCAATTCCCAATCACAATCAATAAAGCTTAAGGTTAATCTTTCGAATTGTGTGGTTTAGATTTAGGTGCAGATTAGTTCTCACATGGACAATTGTATGTTGTTCTGTGTTGCTGTGTCAGCAAACCAGATAGCCTTTATATCAATGCAAACAATGTGGTAAAATGAAAAATATTGTATAACCACCAGTATAGCAAAATTACTTTTTTGAAATGTATGCTTTGCTCTGTTCCTCATTTCTCATCCATGTAACCATAATATGCCACAGCAAAGCCTAGTTTTATAAAATAATAAACCCATCCAATGAAATCTAAAAGTACAGTGGAGAAGATTAGCATATTAAATTTTTTAATTGTTCATCCACAGAGTTACTTCTTTGTAAATCCAATAGCTTTGTACACAGCCAAAATATTGCAAGCATAATAAAATATTTTTAAAATGACGCAAAGAAGCAAAAGTAAATTATATGTGCATTCATTTTTAAAAAACAATACATAATGCATTGAAAACAGAAAAATTCAACAATAGAATTACTTCCCACCAATAATTAATAATAAAGATTCCAAAGGATTAGAAAAAAAATTTGATTCCAAACAAATGAGTAAAATAAATTTCTGTACAAAAATATTTTGTTACAAAATCAAGCTTATTTTTACTTAGTTAAAACTTAAAACTAAATATTTCATTGTAAAACTTAAGACAGATGATACCATGAAATAATTTCCCTTTTTATTACATCATAACACACTTT
Source organism: Trichonephila clavata (assembly GCA_019973975.1). NCBI lineage: Eukaryota > Metazoa > Arthropoda > Arachnida > Araneae > Nephilidae > Trichonephila > Trichonephila clavata. The sequence continues at coordinate 26,133 of BMAO01036756.1, read as the reverse complement.
TTAAAAAAAAAATTAATATACTGACAAAAAGAACATACAGAAATTCAGAACATTATTGTAAAAACAATATAGAAAACATCAATAGCACAAGAAAAAGAAAGGTAAATTAGAGATGATTATAAATAGGCTGATATCTAGAAAACTGTTTATTTCTAATAGTTTGAATTTTTGCTCTGCATGTCAATAACTTTCCAATTGTACAACATTTGTCAAAATTGATGAGGAACATTTTTTACACTTTTCCAGTATTTTAAATAAATTGGATAAGAGGAATTTTTAATCAAAAACGTATCCCTTTCTGCAACAGTTATGTAGTATTGTATGAAATGGTCTACACATGCATAATCTTAAATTTAAATGAAAAAATTGATCTTACAATTACCACTTTTTCCCAAAAGAAACTTTTTTCATGAATGCACATTACATTATAATTATATCTATTTGATTTTACAAATATTGTTTAAAAATTTAATGGTTATAAAGGCTTATTTCCCCCTAAGAACAATGATTTTACCTTAAGGACATAAGATCTCATTTCATACATATTAGAGTCTTCTCTAGGCTCTGGATGGCCCCAGAAGCTGAAAGAAAGCATGAATTGATTCTCTCGATGACGCAGAAACTTGATTCGTTCATCAATTAGACTTTGGAGATCTTTATCTGTATGACACAGCTCCAAGAAGTTGTGGGCATGAGGATAACCGTGTTTGTAACGCCAGATATGAACTGAAATACATTAACAACATGACATTGAAACTTGCTTGAAAGCAAAACAAAATCCTCTAAGGAAAAGTGGCAAATTCAATATCAAGCATAAAGATGTCTGAAATTTTTCAAGAATATATATAGAAAAATATCCATATAATATTAATTAATAAAATTCAGCACAGGAAACTTACTGTAGAATTTTACTATGAATAAACTGATAAGTTATCTAACTAAAACTTTTGATTATATATCAGGAAGAAATGATAATGATTGTGAAAAAAGCCTTCCAAAAAGATGAAACACGATAAAAAAAAAACTTAATTTTCATCTCTACTCAAAAAGTATTTATTATAAACATGACAAAATATTCTTTTTTTGAAAAAAATTTATAAGGACTAATAAATTCAAACAAATATAAACGTAAAATAAAATTACACTTGATAAAATTCATATCTTGAATATTTTTGCAGCTTTATACTTTACTAATTTCAAATTTTTTTTTACATTTGGAAAAAAATTGTAAAAATTCAGGGTAATGAAACATATTTAAATATCTATATATGTATAAAAATAGATGTTGGTATATATGAAATCACTTCACTCCAATACCATTCAACCAATCACTATAAAAATTGGCATGCATATGAATTTTTTTGTGCTATCCCATTTGTTGCAGCTCCTAACCATGTTGTGCTACAGCATATCAACTTCTGCACTGTTCAATCAATTGCTGTTGCAAAAATGGTTGACAAGCACAGAGAAATTTGGTTTGGATAGGTTTTCTTTTACTGTTAATCTCTCTCCATATATATAATGGATGTTTGTATATGTTGAAGCCTTGATAGAGGCTGTCCATTTATTGTTGTGTAGGAAAGAGGTTCGCTTTTTTCGTCAAATGCGGGGTCAGCGTTCCCCATAATAAACATTGGATTGAATTACATCTATTTGGTCGCTCATGAATTCTCGTTTCGTACACCTCTCTTGCCACAATTTTTGGTTCGTCAAGCCGGAGAGGGTTAGTATTTAAATAATTTAAAACTAATATTTGGATATGTCTTTGATTAAAGCTTTAAATCATGAAGGGGCAACATACTTGCACAATTAACAAAACTATCGAACTGTTAGATAATCTATCGGAATTTGAACTTTGCACAGCATTGGACACTTTACATGATATAAAAGAAAAGTTTTAAGACTTTAAACAAGTATATTTCGAAGTTGATAATGATGATGAATTTAAGGATGTGGAACCTATATTAAGCAAAATAGTTCAGAGAATGCAAATAATGTTCGGCTTCCTGAAATTCTGCTACCACAGTTTGATGGACAATTTAGCAATTGGAGTTCATTTAAAAGTCAATTTCATAATTTAATTCAAAATCCCAAGCTACTTTCAAAAAAAATTTATTTGAATGTTTCACTTAAAAGTGCTGCAAAGCAAGTCCAAATTATATTTATGATTACTTGTTTAAAGCTCTTACCCTTTGCTACGAAAATACTAAACTCATAGTTGATAATCACATCCAAAGCATAATAAATTATAAACCATTAGTGAAAGAAAATCCTGTGCTGAACTTCTATTAATAGATACCTTGAGGAATATTTGCTCTTCAGAGGCATTACAATTTGAATGTAATAACTTAGTTGATATTTTGTTGATGATTCTAATTTGTGGAAAATTAGACAAAGAAATTCACAGACAATTTCATTTAACTGTTTACCCGCATGATGTGCCTACTTGGGACACATTTATAAAATTTTTGGAAAAAAGGTATCAAATATTAGAAAACTTAAATCAGATGTGCTTAGACTCTAAACCCAAATTAAATGCCAAGGAAGAAATCATTTTCCATCCTACAAGTCCAAAAACTTTTTAATAAAATCTGCCTTTGTATAATTTATGAAGAAAATCATTCTTTGTATAAATGTCAAGTGTTCTTAAAAATGGAAGTATCTGAACAGTTTGATTTGTGTAAATTTAAAAATCTGTGCCTGAATTGTTTGAATCCAGCACATAAACTGATTACTTGTACATCAAAATCGAAATGCTCATTTTGTAATTGCAAACATCATTCTATATTGCATCAAAATAATATACAACCCCCATTGGAAAAAGAGATCAATCGTCTCTTGTAAATCATTCTGCATTCGTAGATGCTTCTGCCCCCCCCCCATGACACATTTTGCAATGGGTAAAAGTATGACTTTGAGCAGGTAGGGAGCGATTCAGAATTTCATTACCCAGTCAAAACATACTTGTATTCTCCATAGTACTGCATTTGTTTGTATTAGAGATAGCTGTGGTGAATATAAAAAGTGTAAAGTAGATAAACTCAAATCTCACACAAATAATTGCGCAACCCTTTGGAGATTAAAGAGGAATAAAATAAATATTCCAGTTAGAGGATTAAATGGTGCTACAGTAACTGTTGGTCAACGTCAACACAGTGCTGTCAAGCAAAAATAACGAATTTGTGATGGGTATTGAATTACAGATTTAATGCCATCTCAGTAAATAGATATTACTAAGATACAATTGCCTATGGGAATTACATTGGCGGATTTTCAGTTTTTCGAACCTTCAAAAATTGATATTTTGTGCTCGGTGCAAAGACATTCTTTGAAATTCTAAAACCTAATCAAATTAGATCAGGATAGGCAAAGAAATATTGCTCCAAAACACATATTTTGAATATTTAGCAACTGGTAAAGTGCAAAGTAGTTTTAATAATATTAGTTGTCATTTATCTGTTAAAGATACTCACATAGATGATACTTTAAGATCATTCTGGGAAATTGAAGCTTTGCAAGAAATAACACTTACAGACGATGAATTGAAATATTGCATGGAACATTTTTATGCTACGTACACTAGAGATAGTAATGGTCGATATATAATCCAGATGCCCATAATTAAAACAAAGTTCAACTCAGTTTATCAAAAGATCTCACAGTTAAAAGACTTAATAGCACTTTTAATTCAATTAAATAAAAGCTCAAATATCAAAAAAATTGTACAATAATTTCTTATTTGAATATAGAAACCTAGGTCATATGGGGCGGAAGTGAAGGAAGATACTCTTCCAAATCCTCATTACTACATTCCTCATCAACCTGTACTAAGACCTGGCAAAAGCACAACGAAATTACGAGTAGTATTTAATGCGTCCACCAAAACTTCAAATGGTATATCGTTGAATGGTACTTTACTGAAAGATGAAACTGTTTAAAATGAACTGTGGTGAACACTGCTTAGATTTTGTAAACACATAATTGCATTTTCAGCTGATGTGAAAAAAATGTACAGACAGGTAAAGATTTGTCCTTTGTAACAAGATTTGTTGAGAATTGTTTGAAAAACTTCTGCTGATTCTCCTATGAAAACTTATTGTTTAACATCAGTTACTTATGGTACTACCTGTGCTCTCTCCATTCCTGGCCACCCGAACCCTTCTTCAGTTGTCAGAAGATGAAAAACAAAATTTTCCTTTAACATCACCTATCATCAAAAATGATTTTTATGTTGATGTTCTTAGCAGTGCACCAGATTTGGAAATAGCCATTGAGATTCAACAACAATTAATAGGAATGATGAATGCTGGTGGAATGAACCTATACAAGTGATGTTCTAGTAGTCGTCTCACCTCCTTTCAAAAGTATCAACTAATGATCAAGAATACGTAGTTGGAAATGATGATCATAATCAGTGAAAACATTAGGATTGTCTTTGAATCCTAAAAGGGACAGTCATCATTTCACATTAGAATACAAAGATGTTATCTCAACCTTTACGAAAAGAGCAATGTCCTCATTTATTTCTAAGCTGTATGATCCTTTAGGTCTAGTTGGTCCTATCATAGTAAAAGCTTAAGTATTCATGCAGAAATTATGGTTGCTAGGACTTTCATGGGATGCAGTAATTCCTGACAAGGAAAAAAAAAAGAATTTGAAAACTTCATTTGTAATTAGCAAAATTTTGAGCACTTGAACATTTCTCGTTGCATCATTCAAAGAAATAATACACTAATAGAAATTCATGGATTTTCAGACTCATCGGAACAAGAATATGGAGCTTGTGTTTACATTCATTGCAAAGATTGTTTTGGAAATCTTAGTGTTCATTTGTAATGCAGCAAATCAAGAGTAGAACCTATAAAATATGTTACAATTCCACGATTAGAACTTTTAGGAGCTGTATTACTGTTGAAACTTGTAAACAAGGTTCTAGAGACAATGCAAATAACTATCGATGCAGTGCACCTGTACACAGATTCCACTATTGTGCTATTATGGATAAAGATCTAACCCCATCACTTAATATGTTTCGTTGCAAATAGAGTGATTTAAATAATGGATCTCAGCAGCAGATTTGAATGGCATCACATCAACTCGAAGGACAACCCAGGTGATCCACTATCTAGAGGTCTGTTTGTAGATGATCTGATCAGGAATAACACTTGCTGGTCTGGTCCAGATTTTCTTCATAGTGATGATGAATTTTTAAATAATTCAGATTGTTCAAACACTGATCCTGTTTATATGAAGGAACTAAAGCCTACCATGAACACTTTCATCCAATCAGTAGTGATTGACTTTTTTGATGACTTGTATAAACTTTCTAATAACGATATAAAATTAATTAGAATTTTAAGTTTTTTGTTTAGGTTCCTACAGAAGTTGTAAAAACAGAGTGTTGCAGATATCTTTTTAACTAGTAGAGAACTGAATCATGCTCGTGATGTTTTATATGATAGGCTCAAACTCAGGAATTTAAAGCTGAACTAAAAGCCTTAAAATTGTGTAACAATATACCACCTCAAAGTAAGTTAAAATCTTTAAACCCTTTTTTAGATTAAAATCAAATTTTGCGAGTTGGAGGTAGATTACATAATTCTGAATTAAGTGAAAATGCTAAGCATCATATAATTTTACCAAAAGGCCATAAACTTTCTTTATTAATATTAGATTATTTTCATTAAAAAAATTCTTGCATTTGTAGGACCAAATACTCTACTTCATCTTGTAAGGCACCAATTTTGGCCCATTAATGGCAGAAATCAGTGTAGACAAATCGTGCATAATTGAGTAATTTGTTTAAAAAACAATCCAATTTTAACCAGTCAAATCATGGATAATTTGCCTAAGAAAAAGTAATGGAAACATTTCCTTTTTACCATACCGGTATAGACTTTTGTCGACCCTTTTTTGTAAAATTTAAAAATCAACATACAGGGAATTTAAATAAAACTTATGTGGCTGTGTTTGTATGTCTTGCAACTCGTGCAATTCACTTAGAAATTGTGACTGAGTTAAATTCAGGATGCTTTCATTGCTATTCTAAAACGTTTTTTCTCTCATCGAAGAAAATGTGCTAGTGTAATTTTGATAATGCCAAAAATCTTGTAAAAGCATTTAAATACTTATGAAAATTACATAATCTTGTAATGTAATGAGATGAGAAAGTGTCTAGTTTTCTATCCACTGAAGGAGTACATTGGAAATTCAAACCTCCCAATTTTAGAGGAATTTCGGAAGCTGGAGTCAAGTTTTTTAAATTTCATGCAAAAAAGAATTATTGGTAAATTAGCTTTGACTCTAGAAGAATTTCTTGGAATAACAGTTCAAATAGAGGAAATTCTCTAATCTAGACCTCTTATTCCGCTTTCAGCTGCAGTTGAAAACTTTGAAGTTCATATACCTGATCACTTTCTCATCAGGCATGCAATTAAATGCTATTGTTAAACCAGATTTATGTTCTGTAAAACTGATAAATATACAAAAACTATTAAAATTGTACAAAATATTTGGAAAACATGGAAAAAAGCTTATCTGAATAATCTGCAAGCCTGTAGTAAATGGCAATTTGATCAATCTAATGTACAAATTAATACTGTTGTATTGTTAAAGGAAGATAATCTTCCATGGCTCATTGGATCATAGGAAAAATTGTCCAAATGTACCCAGGCACTGATGGCAAAATTAGAATTGTTCAGTTAAAATTAGCAAATTGGCTTTGCTGGGAGCGTCTAATAGTAAATATGACCTCGCTTCACTCCAACCCCATTCAACAGATCACTATGAAAATTGGCATGTATATGTATTTTTTGTGGAGGTTTTTTGTGCTATCCTCTTTGTTGCAGCTGACCACTACACTATGCTTAGCTTATCAACTTCTGCACTGTTTAATCAATCACCAACGTGGTCGCCAAAAATGATGCCAACTTGGCTCTATCACCAACACTTTGCTATGTTTCCATTGAATCGCCATTATAATGTAAGGAACAGCGTTTCTTTGGAGTATTATAATTTTAGCATAAAATAAACACAACAGAAAGTAATAATAACATATTATACATCTAGATATAAATTATTTACACTATTTTAAGCATTCATTACACAAAATTTGTAACAATGTGTTACTTTTGCTGACCAGAGATTAGCTTAGAAAGGTGTTTTCAAAAATAGACCCACAAGAGAGTTATGGGGCATTATAAATTTTTAAAAAAATCCTTTTTATCAACTATTAGACCTTCAAACATAAAATTTAAAAAATATGGTTTATTTGTTCACCTGAGATATGCAAAAAGGTTTTTTTTAATTTAATTTGCAATTAACATAAAATTAACTCATTAAAAACTTGTTTATTCTTCAATCTATATTTTTAATTTTCCCCTTCCCCCGTGAGAAGAATGGGTGTACAAGCTAGTGTTTGCTATAATAATATAATACAAACATGGGAAACTAATGATAAATATTTTTTAAAAGCATACAATTGTTTTTATTAATTGTAATGTAATGTGCCTACTGTATTGATCTTGATCCCCAATTTCTACGCGCCAGCTTCCAACCAATTCAGCTCCATCAGATTTCTGGGAAGCAGTTTTGCAGTAAAGTTCACTAAATAGTTAGAAAAATAAACTTTACATCAAACACTAATCTGAAATATTAATAACATGAATTGCTAAATATATAATTTTGGTAAATGTAAATAATTTTTAAACCTTATAACACTGTACAAAAAAAAAACTACCAGTTTCCAGAAATAATAATGAAAAGTAAAACATAGAAATGGTTATTCTTTTAATAATTATATGAAATTAAGTTTTGGATAATATTTAGAACAATATTAAAAAAAACTGAAATTTTTCACTTTTAAAAATAAATAAATAAACAGACACTTTTTTAAAAATTTTCACATCTTTAAAAAAAAAAACTTTTTTTTTTACTATGTTTAAAGTAAAAGTTGAACTAAAATTTATAGTAATGAAAATATTTATTTCTGATTCTAATACATTTTAGTATAATGAAAAAAACCCTCATGCTTAAAATAAATAATTAAATACTGTTAAAAATATACAAAAAAATACTACATGAAGAATTTTACTATTCAGTACAAGGACATTTTATTAAATAATACACTTTGAGATGTTTACAATAAGATTCAACAATAACTTACTTCAAAAGTTAATTTATCTTTGTATATTCCTTTCTCTTTTGAAAATATTCTCCATTTCATACTTTTCTTAAAATTAATGTTACTTTTTTAATTATTTATTTAAAATAATTTTTATGCAGTCATCCAATGATTCCCCCACCATATGCAATATATTGATTTTTATTAAAAAGTCTCACTTTATAATTCCATTACTTAGAAGTTAGCTTATAAGGTTAAATTTGGGTTTGAAATACAATTTTAATCTTTTTCTTCAATGCAAAATAATTATAATAGTGGAGAATGTATTTGCATCTGTTGACTTTATTTTTAAAAAATTAGTTTGAAAAATATATATGATCATCTGGTTACTAAAAATAATGATTGAAATAACAAGAATTTTTCCACAGATCTGCACAAGCTTCAAAAAGTTATTTAAATTTAAAAAATCATGTTCAGTAATAAAAAATTTACAATCTTTGATTACAACATACATCACATATTACTCTGGTAATAACCTTTGAATATTTAAATAGAATTTATTATTACTGAAGCAATGTGATAATGTTACCACAGTAATAATAGATTCTCTTTAACTATCCAAAGGTTAAAAAGTAATAAATAATGGAAAATATATCAGGGAAAATTGATTCAAGACATTGGCATCAACATGTATTTTTTAAAAATATTATTTTATTTGCACTTATCATATTGATCAATGAATGCACTACAAAGTATACTCTAAAGCAGTAATTCTTAAAGTGGTCTATATTGACCCCCAAGGGTCTATGACAACATGCAAGGGATCCACATTAGTAAAAACATAATTTGGGGGAGCCATGAGGTGTAAATGGAGGTGGGGGTCTATGATATGGTAGCTCTCATTAAACCAGATCATAAAAGATTAAAAGAAAATTTAATCAAATGGAAACCAATTTTTACCTACTTAACAGATTTATTTATTAAATTTAATGAGATTAATTTGCAGTTACAAGGGGACAGCATAGAATTTATAAAAACAAGGACTATCATTTCAGCATTTCTTGCTAGAATTAAACTAAAGGAGTATAATATTGGCCACCGTAAATTTTCCTAATTTCTCAATTGACCACAGACAATCTGCCAGGGAAATGATGTTTTAATCTATGTTCAACATTTAAATGCCCTTTATTCAGACTTTGAAACTAGGTTTGAGAATGCTTTGACAATGGTAATACTAAAGTAGGCAATGAATTCATATCACATTGAGAAAAAAAAAAGAACAAATACCATATAACGAGAGGAACTGATCAGAATAACCATTAATAAAGATCTTAAAGTAAAGTTTAGAAATTAATGTCAGCAATTTTGTCTTTAAAAGGATATACTGGTTATTTATCACAAATTATGGAGTATAGTGAAAAAGTTTTTAATTGCTTTCCTTAATGAGATGGATTATTAGCCCACTTGCAAATCTCCATAATAAAAAAAGAAAAAGACTGGACACTGCTAACTAAGGAGATTTAGGGTTAAACCTGACACGATTGATGCCAAATGTCAAGAATTGTTACTGAAGCACCCGATTCATCCTTTCCATTAAAAGCATTTGTTTCTTGATCAGTTGTTTATGTATTACAGTATTTATTTAAATCTAAGCTGCACTATTTTTCCAATGTTATTGCTACTGAAAATCGGGAGCAGCTTAGAATCAAAGGCAAAATATTTGTTGGATGAGAGAAATTGAATTTTCACCCCTTTCAAAAGGAAAAATGTAACCATGCATTTTGGCCACTTGTATTGATGACTTATCCGCGGTTTATCTCCAGCATTCAGTCTATCCTAAACATCCTTGTCTGCTCGTATTTAGGAAATTTTTTTTTTGTAGATGCTTTCTTTTAATCACTTAAACATCAAAGATATCGGTTATAGCATCAAGACAAGTTCCCTATGAGGCAAGTGCGAAAAGGGAGGCAATTTTATATGCAGAAAAAAAAAAGGGAAATGTAGCAGCGGCCACTGAAAATTTGACACCAAATGAAACAAATATATGTCGATGGTGTAAACAAAATCATATAATTTGTGCTTGTAAGTGTTTAACAGTTTTTAATAATTCTTTTACATTCTTCTGCAATATATTCTTTTAAAAAAATGTTGCATAACATATGCATTGGATGGCACAGAAGACGACACCATGTGGGAAAATGGCAATGCCAGCACTAATTCCGAAGACAGGTGTGACAATGGGAGTGACCCCCCCCCCAGGGCTGCTTTTCCACTTAGGAATGCTAGGCAAGTGCCTAGGACACAAAAGATTTGAAGGCCCAAAAAATTGAGGGCGAAAAGAGAAAATTACAACGAATACATACCACCACCTAACAAATCATGTATGTGTTTTATTTGTATATGTGTACGCGGAACTATGGAAAATGAAAAGTTCAACAGTATGCTGTTGTTATGCACTCAAAATGATATAACAAATTGATTACAATGATGCAGGGCCGCTATTCCACTTAGGCATGCTAGACATGTGCCTAGGGTGCAAAAGATTTGGGGGGCGAAAAAGAGAAAAAATTACAATTACAGCAAACAAACCACAGCCAAGGGAATCATGTATGCATTGTGTTTGTGTGAGTGCGTGGAACATTGGGACGTTATTGGAACATTCTAAAAGTAAAAGATAGTAATTGATAATAGTTAACAAGTTGATAACAGTTCATACAATAATGTACACTCCATACTATAATTGCCAACGATTTCATTAATTTACTGTACTAATTCACAAAAGGATAGGTGGTCCATGATGCTGAAATGCAAGAAAAGAAAGAGAATAGCCAAATCATACCACTAGCTTTTCCTTATGGTTGCCAGTCCAGGACACAGTGGCTCCATGCGTAGTGGATAATGGAAAGACTGTCCAAAAACAAAGAAAGAAAAAGAGTAAGAGAGTTAAGGGAAGACCTCTCTCAAAACAAAACTGGCAAGGTTAGAACTGGAGGGGGGGGGGAGGCTCTGGAAATAGTGGGTAAGGGGCATAACAATTTGAAGTGTCTAGGGTGCCACAGAGGTTAAAAAAGCCCTGCAATGTCATTGATGATTTTACAATGATCAAAGCTTGAAGAAAACCTTTATTGTACAATGACAGTGACTCAACAAAGAATGAGAATGTCTTAAAGTAACAGATAGTACAGCGATAAGCGATGATAGTTAACTTGATAACAGTTCATACAATAATGTGTATACACTGTAAGGTAAGAAATGAACAAGAGTGGCCAAACCATGCCCCTTACACTGCTGCTTTCCAGTCCGGGTCACGGCAGGAATTGTTGGATAATGGAAAGATTCTCCAAAGAGCAAAAACAAAGAAAGGAAAAAGACTAAGAGAGTTTTGGGAAAATCTCTCTTGGACCAAAACTGGAAAGGTAAGAACTGAAGGAAGGGGCACTCTTGAAATAGAGGGGAGGGGGCATAACAATTTGAAGTGTCCAGGGTGCCAGAGAATTTGAAAACAGCTGTGGGGGTGACGAATGATTTTCGAAACATGATACTGATGGTTAGGGTAATTATATGTATTTGAAAGTCTTTAAAAACACATTAAAAAGAAATACATTATTAACTTCTATTATTTTTCAATAAATTTTTAAGTATCAGTTATTGGTGAACCTTTTACACATTTTTCTGTTTTTTCTCAAAAATATGTACAGAAATGGCGGTGCGGCTTAGATTCAATGACAACATTTTTTCACAAAAGCATTGAGAACTTGGGGTGTGGCTTAGATTCAAGTAAATAGGGTAATTAAATTGTAATTGATTAATTAAATTTTAATTTATTAACATATTCCTTGTTTTAAACACTATATTTCACAAGAGTTAGAAATTTTGAGTAAGTATCTCTATACCAGCTTTCAAAAAGCCATTCAAGTTGATAAATTTGTAAACATTCAATATTAGGTAAGCAGGGTCTACTCAAAACCAAAAATTAAGGGTCTGAGACAAAAAGTTTGGGAACCTTTGCTCAAAATGAACTTTCTTTTTCCCCACACTGATTTGCTTATTGTAAGAGCAAAATAATAATGTATATAAACTATTTACTACTCTTTTTTCCAATTCAAATTTCAAAAATATTTAGTCTAGTAAAAGGCTCAGTAAAACTTTGGATGTCAATCTGAAAAGAAAAAAAAAATCTAAAATTTGTATAAGTATTGCCCATAATTGATAGCTTTAAACGGGTTTTCAATACAACAAAATTATTCTAACTCATATGACAAGAAACACTTACTAATTTTTTAAATAAGAATCAATATGCTTTGGTTTAACATCATGAGCTGAAAAATAAAAAATAAAAATGTAAATATAAATGAAAGAAAAATTACAATTTTAATATTACATTGTAATAAAAAAATTTACCTCAGGTTAGAATACAACACAATAGGATAAGTAAAAACCAATTAATATTTTAAACAATATTGATTGATTTACAAAATTTGGTTTATTTACAAACAAAATTTGGAGCATATTTATAATTAATTGAACTCACTTTGCATTTCATAAATAATTTCTGAAGCTGATAGCAATTTAGAATGGGAATCGTGACCAGGGTCAATTTTACGAACCATTAGAAGTTTACTAAACCAACCATCACCACCATTCGTATTGGCCATGTTTCCTGTTCCTATAGACCTATGGGAGAGAAGAAAAAAAATTTGTGGTACTTATTCTTCTTAAAATTCAAATACTAGTGAAACCAATATGATAGCTTTGCACAGAAAAAAAAAAACTTAATATATTTAGTTGTCTCATAAGCAGAGTCAGAAAAATAAATGTTTGACTAATACCAAACAATAATTATCAAATGCCAAGCATGATTCTGAAAATCGAAGCACCATTTAAATTAACGATATTTGAAGAATCATAATCATTGTTAAATATATACATCATTTTTGTAACAAGTATGGGTTTATGCTTAAACTCTCATAAATTATAAAAGTTAGCGAAATTCCAGTGAAATTTACACCAATCAAAATACATTATCAGAAAGTACATCCATTTGGTAACAATGGTCAACAGAAATTTACACTTATACTAAACTGAGTAAAATGGGAACTTGCATGTTATACTATAAAACTGCACTAAAAAGTGATACCAGTTCCTGGAAAATGTACTAGGTTTTCAATGGTAATGCCAATCCGCATCTCCATTGGAAAAAAAACCTATTAAACAGAAACTGTTATGAACTGCAAAATGCGATTTACTTGTTCATTTGTCGTTACTTTTGATACCATAAAGATTATAAGCTGATAAAATTATTGGGGCATCTATCTCTAAGAGGTTTTTATGCAACAGGATAATGTATATATAATTAATTGTATTTTGCATAAAGATCAACTATCATAAAAGTACAGCTTATCAAAGAAATCAATAAATGCTCTACAAGACATTAAAATATTACTAAAACAGTGCAAGAGATTTTTGTTTTAAATTCAGTTTGGTCAACAAGATTTTATTTCCAGTATCTCATTTAATTCTTTTTTAAAAAGTATATCATTTCATGAATTTATGATTGAATAAACTGAAGTACAATTACTATGAATAACAATAATCTCATTGAAGGAAAGGACAGACATTTTGTACACCAGAAGGTCATCAACCTTATAGCTGTGTTGTGCCAAACCAATCTACCAACATGATTCAGGGTGCCTCCACACAGAAAATATTTGAAACAATTCGATTTCCATCACAATGCATATAGAGTTAGGGAACAGAAGTCAACAAAGCAGATTTTGAGTTTTATAATACATTAATTAGGCATCACTTAAATATATTTATTAACATAAAAATAAGTAACATAATATATACCTATTCCTTTAACATTAATAAAAATTTTATATATATTACATACTTTTTAAGAATATTTATCAAAATGAGAAATAAACACATAAAATATAAGTATTCCTGTAATATAGTTAAATAGAAAAATGTAAAATTTTAACATGAAACTTGTCTTTGCAAAGCTCTACTTTGTATTGTAATCTCAAGGGCATATTTTATGATTTCCAGTGTGGCACATGGTACTGAATGTTGTTGTTGCTAGTGCCACCCGTCTGACAAAGTCAGATCGAGGCCCACGAAATTCCTCATGGAATCGGGCTAGATTGTACGCCTGTCCTTAGTCGTAGCTTTGAGCACCAATGTTGTGAGTGTTCAATTGTTAAACAATTTCTTTGTGGACTCAAAATAAATTTCATACAGTGGTGGCAAAAAGTCCTGAACACACTCATTTTTTAGCGTAATTTGTGTGTTTGACTTCATTTTTCGTTGTGAAATTATCGCACTATCTTAAATATTCTTATTGATTTTAATGTATTTTTTATGCTGATTTCAAATCTACTACTAGTTTTTTAATGACTAAAATATTTTTTGTAGTAAAGCTGCCTGAACACAATAATGTGAAATATGTGCAGAATAAAACAATATAGAATAACATAATATGCAAAGAAAAATAACACGAAAATTGACAAATACGGTATATTTAATAAGCATTTTGAAAATTACATTGTTGTCACATGTTAGAAAATCAATATTTTATAGGCTGGCCATTTGCTTTAATTAAGGCTCTACATCTTTTTGGCATGGAATGCATCAATTTCAAAAGATCTTTCAATATGGTTGAAGGAAAATATTAAAGCTTCAATTAATTCACGTTTGTTTGAAGATTTTTTCTTTGAAATTTCATAACCAATTTTAAACCATAAGTTCTCTATCGGATTAAGGTCGGGAGACTGTCCTGGCTAGTTCATTCTATTCACAGTATGGTCTTTCAACCATTTCTGGATTACCTTTACACGATGACAAGGGGTGTTATCGTCCTGAAAAATCCATGACTGATTCCCAAAAAGATCTCTCGCAGTTGGTAGCAATTTATTTTGTAGTATTTCAATGTAATCCATGGCTTTCACTGTTCTGCTAACGATGTGAAGTCTTCCAACACCATGAGAAGACATACAACCCCATACCATCACTTTTGTCTGGTACTTTACTGTGGGCTTCAGACACTGAGGGCTGAATTCCTCATGAGTGTGTCATCTTACATAGGTACTACTTTGGTTGCCAGAAATACAAAACTGACTCTCGTCACTAAATATTACCTTTTCCCAGTCTTTAATAGTCCATAATGAATGTTCCCTTGCTCACGACAATTGCCTCTTGCGTTGAAATTCAGTCAGTAATGGTTTTGGGAGCGCTTTACAGTCTCGTAACCCAAATTCCAGCAGTCTTCCTCTAACCGTTCTTGGGCACACACTCACGTTTGATGTCAAAGTCCATAGTTTTCTGTTTGAAAGCGAAATTCTGTGCAATAACCTGTCTTCACGTAAAGATGTTTTTCTTGGTCGTCCTGATCGCCCCCTGTCCGCAGTAAAATTTGTTTCAGAAAATCTTTTCAAAGTTCTCACAACAGTAGAAAGGCCACATGGTACTTTAGCCGCAATTTGGCGCATAGAATAACCTTCTTCCTTCAAATGTATTATTTTATACCTTTTATTCTCAGGCAGATATGAAAATTTAGCCATAATTCCAATATTTTCCACAAACGCACTTCAAATTGCTTTCAATACACTATTTCCCACAAACACACAACTGCATTCAATACAATAAACCACGTTTCACCTTTTTCTTGTTGTTTCACCTTGTTGTTGCTTGAAATAACGGAGCATTTCGTTGGAGGAAAACACACTCACTCATTTTTACAGTGACCTTGTGTTTTCTTGTCAAGGTTTTTTCAACATATCAATGGAACTATTTACTTTAGATGAAATCTACAAACAGATTTGAAATCAGCATGAAAAAATACATTAAAATCAATAACTATATTTAAGATAGTGCGGTAATTTCACAACGAAAAATGAAGTCAAACACAAAAATTACGCTAAAAAATTAGTGTGTTCAGGACTTTTTGCCACCACTGTATATGAGGAAAAAAATTTGTTCAAATATATATATAAAACCAAAGATTAAAGAAAAAATTAAATTTTTTTTATGAACAATTAAATCATGACACAACAGTAATTAAAAATAGCTGTAAATTTATAAGTAGAGTTATCTTTCAGATCTTTTCAAAATCCCTTAAACTTTGCTTTCAATAATTCTCAAGATTTTTTTTCATGAAGTAGCAATGAGTGATGTTTCATTATACAATCATTTGGGTGAGTGAATGATTTTGGGGTTTATTGGCGCAAGAACCGATTTCGGCTATACTCCGCCAAACATTTGTTTTAATATCTGTGGTCTAGAAGGGAAGAGAGAAAGAAAGAATGAATTGAATGACAAGAAAGAGGGTCGAAAATAGAGAAGGATCACTAGAGTACCCCGGGTTCGTGAAGCCTGTGTTTACCAAAGACAGTAAACCCCGTGGGAAAAGGAAAAGATCACTAGGGCACCTCAGGATTGTGACACCTATACTCACCTAAAGAAGGTGAGCCCCCTGAGGGGATACAATCATTTGGATTTGAATTGAGTATTTAACACTAAGAATGAGACATTTATACAGAAGATGTTGCTTTTATACATAAAAGCAGATTCAGCTTAATCCTTTTATAACCAAGAATTGAAAGAAAGAAAAAACCTTTATATTAAAATGCATGAGGTATAGAGAGGACAGACAAAGCAATTTAACTTTTATCTCATAACTTTGTAGAGTGTCACTGACAATCGCTTCACATGCCACACATTGAATGAATGACTGAATATTAATGTCACCCTGTTCAGCAAGGGCTTTTGGTGACAGACCTTGGTAATTTTGAGCCATGGTCAAGTGACGAAAATGACACATGAGCTCTGACACCCCCTCTCCTAACTACCACACCAACGGAAGGACATTTGAACTCTCAACAGTTTTAACCTGCATCACTCCCCTACACAGCGGGTTTTCTGTGGTACAAGGCTTGAACTCATGACACGCCAGCCATGATACAATGCCTTGACCACTTGGCTACCGTGGCCACATGCCACACATTGCAGAACCCAGTTGTATACAATCAAAAACTGTCAAGTCATTTGAAAACAAGTTAAAGCCTGACAGTTGACAATCCTATTAGTAAATAAAATGTTGATTAAAAATAATGGTTGATAATACTGATTAATATAAATTGAAATTATATTGCAATGATTATTTATTATAAGATTTAAAAAAATTCTACTTTACCCTTTTAATAATAAATATTGGAATTGTAGCTTAAATAGAGTATGTGTTCTTAATTCTCTGTATTGTATTCATTACACACACACAGAGCACTGCATTTATAATTCATGTATTTATGATAAATGTGAAATTTACAAGTTCCGTTTCTATAATGGATTAGAGAAAAGAAAATAAGATGAAATTAATTCTGTTTTCAGAATCATGTTTGTTACTTTTCCTAAGACTCCATTGCAATGTAATTTTCTCACATTAAGTAATATTTACTGACCTATTTAGAAAAATAGGTTATTTGGTCTAAGTTTGAGCAGTTGTAAGGATACTTTTCAGCAGAATTATGTTCCAGCTCAGTTTAAATTAAAGACTTTTCTCATGGTGATTGAACAATTTTGAAACAATATGACTATTTTTAAATTTTCCAAGAGCAGTTTTGATTTGATTATTCCCATCTCAAAGGGTTCTCCCCATGTTGAGTTCAAAACTATAGCACTGGCTACTGTTTTTGAGCACTATTCAATAGAATATAGGTTCAGAACTCAATATATTTTCACTGATAGTTTTATGATGATAGACAGGATAAATGGTGTGTTTTCAAACATTTTTCGGCTGAAAGAGGCAGCTGGGTGCCTTTGTGATTGCAATCTTGACAGTCCTTAAAGCCATTAAAAATGTTTTTATTTATTTTGAATAGCATAGGAAAATGACAAACTATCACAATAAGAGAAGAAACACTAAAAAAAAAAAACAAGAGAAAAAAATCAATGCACATCAGCAGATGTTTAGCACTCCATTATCTTTTCACCTTGGAGTCTTCATGCAGAGCCAAACATCCCAACAAATGGTTCCTGTCCATGACCTTGTCTTTCTTACAGAGTGAGCTATTTGGACTTTCAAAAATACCTATTTGGCAGAGGTGATCTGCAAAGCACTCGAGACCCACAGTAAGTCTAAATTCCCCGACAGCTATTTCACAGAGTCTATCCAAGATATCTTGGTTCAAGTCAATCCTACAACCTCTTGCAGAAACAACAGAAGTCAGCAATGTTTTCTAGTTTTGTCTCAAAAGATTTTGAATGAAAAGTTTTGAGGTTGCGACTGTAGGTCTACCTCCTCACAGAACGTCCTGGTAACTTCTTTGATGGCTGTTTTTGGCATGCAGCAACATTCTAGGTGAAGAAAAATATAACCAGGCAAAAAAGTTGTTCTTTTCTTGGATTCTCCAGCTGCCATTCTTATCACAGGAGATATAACATTGGTCTTACATTCACTGAATTCCAGTGCAAACTCCCTTACTAAGTCAGGAAGGGAAATGGCCCAGTAATAGATTTCTAGCTACTGTAATTTTCCTGGCAATGAGCAGACAGATGTATTTGCTAAAGAAAGCTGTAGTTTTGATCAATCTGACATACATATTCCTTTTAGAAACATTAAATGGACTATTAAAGAGCACGTCCATAAAGTCAGACTGTCATCATAGGGATATCACTATTGAGAAAAATAAGATTTCTCTATTATTTAGACTGATCTGTGCCTCTCTTCCAAGAGCTATTTATGTTGATAGTTTTGGATTTAAGACTAAACATCATTATTTATAGGTTCACCTATTTAGATTTTTGCAATAAAAGTTGGTTCCTAATTTTGTAACTGCAAACAGTTACAAGAGAAAAATTCTACATAGCATAAATGAGACAAACTAATTAAATGCATTATTGATAGAATATCCCACCATTTAGAGGTACTTTTTTTGGTTTTGAAAAAATGATCGATGGGATTTCACACACGAGCTTGTTAACAAAATTTTAACATATTTTCCCTCTACATTAAAAAGTTAAGGTATTTGCGTATTATTGCAACAATCGCAAACTCTATTAATAGCTCATCAAGTTGGCAACCCTAATTTCATGTGTATTATGCTCTGAATTGGCAACCAGGTGCTTCGTTTCATATAATGTCACCAATAGGTTGCAATAATATGCAAGAACCAAAGTTAGTGACATATATCTTCCATATTAGAGACGCATTTTGAGATTTATAAATTTTGTGACAACTGGATAAAGCAATAATTAGTCTAGCTCAATTTTTTTTTCAAATTGAAATGTTTAATTGTAATTACAAAAAAATGAGCTCATTAGAAATTTAAATAATAAATTGACAAAAATTCTGTTTAAAAGCACTGCCTCTTTTAGGTATATTAAGCAGTCTCAGGTGAAGTCATATCATGGTTATAGCCCAAAGAAAGTATTAAAAATTAATTCAAGGGCTATTGGTAAAAAAAAAAAAATATCATTATAAGACCTTGCAAAAAACATAACATAAAAGATCATATAAATGTACATAACACATCATAAACACATTCCTAGCATATTGTTTCGAAAACAAGTTCCGATTAATTCCCAAAAACTTCAAAAATGAGATATATACATTTAAAATAATCATGATTGCATGCAGCCCCACAAAACTTTTGATTATTTATAGTTATTTCGTTAAAAAAAATCGACTTTTTCGGTACTTAGCGTCACCGCAGCAAAATTTGCGCTACGTAAATCGCACCACGATATCAAAATAAAAAATTTTACGAGTTTTATTTGAAGAAAAACGATTCTCGTGGTGCAATTTTGTCTGCGGTGACGCTAATACGCAAGTTCCGCTTTTTCTTATCCAATTGAAAATACTTTTTCGAAATGTACCTTAGACCTGTTTGAAGTGTTAAATAAATACTTTCGCAAGAATTTTCATCTATTTTAATGTAACACATTATTTTATTTTAAAAAATGTAACACAAGAAGCAGAAAAACAATTTTGTATAATTTCGTATTTTTTAAAGTTCAGTATAGATAAATGCAATTATTTAAATAAAATATTTAAATATATAAAATATATATAAAATTTTGTTTTCGCGTGAGACGACCTTTAATTCGACCCCAAAACAAAAACAAAAATACTTAACAAAAAAAGACAAGCTTACAGTAAAGCTCATTGATAACAATGAAATGAAATGAATCTGCATTGTACCTATTAAAACAATAGCTTAATCCGACGTTTAAATTACGAATTCTATTCACTATTGAAGACATATTTATTTATTATGATTCGAATTAACCGGAGACCGGAACCGGAAACAAATTAATCGATTACGATTTTGCCCTTTCTATCCTCTCTGGTTTTGAAATTAATAAGATGCATGAAGATGATTTAAAAACTTTTTTGGAATAAATTTAAGGTCATATAAATAAAAACAAATCAGCTATTTTTGAGAAAATCTATGTAATGAAACACGTTATAAAATTTAAGGATATTATAAGTGAATATTGGCAGATTTGTTGATAGTATTGTGAAATATCTCAATGGACTGATAGTGACAGATAAAAGGAACAAACAAGGCCGGACAAGTAATGCGCAATTTCGTTGGCAGCACCTATTCCTATAATCTACAAACAAGGATGGGTTACTTTGATATTTTTGGCCTCTTTTTGAAAATCGCCAAGTTCATCGTTGGCTTAATGGACGAAATTCACACCAGGCAGACGCCAAGCGGGGAATCACGTGACAAATTGGGCAACAATTGCACCTGTTTTGCATTACCGTGGTAGAACCGTATAAGCAAATTGTTGACATTCTTTAGCTTTAATTTTATCTAATTAAAATATGTGATATCATTGTATTTCTTGCATTATTCTAGTGTATATGTTACCGGCAAAGTATGAAATGCCGGCATTCTATAGAATGCCTAGGGGCATTCTATGCAATGCCGGACGTTTTTAGGCAAAGTATGAAATATGAGATTTATTACATACTTTGCCTAGGCATTGTATAGAATGCCTAGGCATTCTATAGAATGCCTAAAGCTATTTAGGCAAAGTATGAAAAATGGTCATGATAAGGATATTATATCAATGACTTATATTCTTAAAAGTACAAATGTTGTTATGACAAATTAATGAGACTGCCATTAAAAAAATATTGTTAAATTGTGATTCCGCATATACTTGTATTAAAATTCCTTCAGAAGTTCTAAGTTGATACAAACCATCCGATTTCTCTCTCATTACAAGTGCCAATATATTGGCATTCGGAAAAAAATCAAAATTTTGTACTAAAATAACTTTTTTTAAAATAATTTTCCGTTTTTTGTGGCAAGTTTCACGTAGGTGGATCTACAGTTCAATATCATAACATGTAACACTGTTGTGTTTGTTTGAAAGTTCTTTCAGAATTCTATCACATAACCAGAATCCTGAATTTAATTTTGCTCTTGGCAAATTAAATTCCTTGAACAAGTTCACATAATCAAACTGGGTGTCAAAATTACCAGTGGCAATTGGTATCGCCTACATGGTGCCGCACTAAAAAGGGATACCAGCCCCTGGGGAATGTACTAGGTCTGAAAATGGTAAAAATACCAATCTGCAGCTCCATTGGGGAAAAAAGAACCCTTGGCATAATACTGTATAGCAGTTCTTCCCAACAGTTTACTCTTCTTGACCGGTCAACATTTCATAATTTTACGGTGGCCTGCTATGGGTGCGACGTCGATTATTTATATTTTAAATTGTTTTGATTTTATAATTTAATTGGATTTAAACATGCCTTCAGAGTAAAATTCAGTTGCACCAAAAAATAATTATAAAATGATTTTACATAAAATATGAAGTGATTTCCATGGAAAGTCACACAAACACGAGACAAATACTCCCCAGTAAATATAATGGAAATAATTTAATGCTCTTTGAGTGGCCTGATACCCTTTGATCCATGGACCAAGGGTTGGGGACCACTGTTTTATGGTACTGACGCCTTCTTTAACAGTTTAAATGAGTACTTTTATTTTCCGCAAACGTCACATCATAGCTATTCAGCAACCAATTGTCCCTGGGTTCCTTCTTAATAGTCATTTTAGCATTTTTAGTATATCAGTTATTAACTTCTAGTAAGTAATTTCAGTTACGAAAAAACCTTTTTTTTTTGTGTATGCATCAACTCGAATTTTAAGTAACTAGCCGTTGAATAGTTGTTTTATGTCTATGGACCATGGGTCGGCAACCTTTTAGCTGTTGCGTGTCAAACCAATCTACCAATATGATTCAGCGAACCACACAGTAGAGCCTTTTTGAAACAATTCAAAAGTTTACAAATTTGTTGAACAGAGCAAAGTGCCACTGAGAATTGTACCGCGCGCCACATGTGGCACGTGTGACATAGGTTGTCGACCCCTGCTATAGACCATGGCTCCTTCTCCAACACTATAGCTTGCTCCTCCATTTTGAGGTAGCACAGGAAAAAAACCAATTTTTTTGCTGAACAAGTTTAAGTAAAATAGAGTATTTTGACAATTCCGAACAAAAATCAATGTACAACTAACAGATTCTAAGCCTGGGACACGCGTTAAAAGTTTGTCTTGCTAATTGACAATATTCGAAATGAATCTGAGATGTATTTCATACTTTGCCGGTTTCTCATTAGGCATTCTATTGAATGCCTAGGCAATGTGTGAAATAGGAATCATTTCATACATTGCCGGCTAGATTTAGGCATTGTATAGAATGCCTAGGCATTCTATAGAATGCCGGATTTCATACTTTGCCGGTAATATATATATATGTTAGGAAATAATCTTAACAACTTTTAAACATAATTTTTGTTTTATGGTAATTTATTTATCTAATTAGGTATTCGTCTGCTTCGACTAGTGTTAGATGGTGTATTTGTTTATAGTTCTTGATTCACTTAAATATAGCTCTCAGTTATTTTAGTTCTCAAAATTTTGTTGTTCTTTTTTTTATATTCGATGACAAATTTGTGAGCAGTGAATTATTAATTTTTTTTATCAAAAGCGTTGTAAAAGCAGAAACGAAGAGAATAAAGTACAAGTCATCTGTTCAGATCAGAACAACTTCTGAGGTAAGTTATAAATTATTTTGTGTTCTAATTTAGATACTTTCTGAAACTATTATGAATGCATTGCTATTTACTCATTTATGCTTTAGTTTAACTCATTGTTATAAAAAACAAAATAGGTTTTAATAACATTAATATTGTTATTTATCATTGAATTATAAGTTGATTCTAAAAGATTAAAAGTAATGGTAACTATTCAAATTTATAAGATTTTTAAACTTCTGTAAAAGAAATGTGAATGGACAAATTTAAATTTTTTGAATAGCTATATTATCAATGATAAGTTTATAATTTGATTCTTATATTTTAGATTAGCATTGAATATCAATTGCATTGTTTTCTATTTTAATGAATATTCATTATTATGCTTTAGTCATTACATAGTTATTGCTATTTATGAGTAAATCCTAATTTGATTCCAACACAATAAAAGTAAAGGCAAGAAATGCCAAACCATTTTGATAAAGCAATGTAATTTTTTCATTTAAAACTTAAATTCAATATGGAGAAATGTTGTGTTTACATTAAGATTCTCTCAAATTGTTACTAATTTTTCTAAAAAGGCATAGTATTTTTAAATCAAGCCCTTTATGATGTGTTTTTATATAAAAAAACTGTTAATTTTCACTTATTTAAAATTTTTATTCATATAATTTATTTATTTAAATTTTGGTTTTTAGATAAAATAATTGAATATAAAATAAACTGAAAATTAACTTTGGCACAAATCTTTCAACATTTATTAACCAGTAGACTAATATGTAAATACCGAAAACTCATATAAATTTACAATCTAATTTTAGAATTTATTTCTTTTTAATATTTAATACTTTTTTTTTAAACTTAAGGTTATAAGTGCAACATGCACTTGTCCTGCTGGAGGCACTCCAACATTTTGTAAGCAGGTGTTTGAAACGGTTTATGTTCCAACGGAAAACAAAGATGGTTTCTGCAAAAGTGGAGACAGATCGAGCTACTTGGTATACAGCTGGTTTGCGGGTAGATAGTGAAAGTACCCAGATGGTTCAGGACGATGCAGATTGAAATGGCAAGACTCTTTGAAAATTGTTATTGTTTGGAAGTGCGAGTCGTGATATGATTTAAATGAATGAAATGTGTCTGCATCTGCAATGAGCAGACAACATGTTGCAAGGACAGAAATCACCACGGCACGAATTGAAGAAACTACTTAGATTGATCAACGGGTACAGTCGGTCGAATAAATAGTTGAGCACCGTGACCCTTTCAAAAAATGATTTAAAATGGAAAACGACCCTTTTTGAGTATCCCCTCAAAGCGTCTTGAACTTCTCTTCAATATTCATATCGAAACCTTTTTCAAATTCCTCCGAAAAATATTTTTGATGGAGGCGAGAAAATTTTTCAGCCCATCCCAGACGAATGATTTAAAACGGGGGGTGATCCACAAATGAAATGGAGACATGTCAGGGGCGATACACAAATAAAATGGAGACATGTCAAGCTTGGTCAAAGCAGCGACCCATGAAATGTAGACAATGCAACGTTGGTATGTCGAGAAGAGACAGAATCATTCCAATATGGGTGTGTATCTTGTTAGAAAAGTGGGGACGACCCATCTCACGACTTTATAATCTTGGCGTGTCTAGGAAACACGGAGGTCTCAACTGGCAGCCAGCAGGCGAGTCCAATTTTTTTGTGTCAAGTTTTTAAAAAGATGCATTCCAATCTTGGTGGATAATTTGGCCCGAAAAAAAGGGGACCCAGTCGACATGCGACTCGGTCCCCCAATTTTCGGATTTTTGAAGATTTTAGCTAAAAACATTTACCGATAAGACTTACAGAATCTGCGAATTTCCAACATTACGCCAAATCCTGAAAGTCTTAACGAAAAACATTTAGCATTTACCTGTTGTCATGGAAATTCTTTTTCCGTCAAAACTGCCAGATTTGAAATATTCAATACAAACCCAAACCTGACAGTTTTAACCAAAAACAAAATTTCTAAACTCTTGACTGCATTCAGAAGCACTCTGATTTCTGGCTGCTAGCTGCTCGCCTTTTATATATTCTAGTGGTGTCACGTGAAACGATTTCTATTGGTTGACGCTTTTCAACCTTGAAACTAATCTTTTAACGTATTTTTGTGCATCTTTTTAACACAAGTTTTAAAAGAGAAGCCGTCCAACGTTGGCACCTTCCTTAACCCGAAAAAAGGGGGACCGAGTCGACTCTTGTGTCGACTCAGTCCCCCGTTTTTCGGTTCAATATTTACAGTTCAGTTCAATATTTACAGTTCAGTACAATATTTACAGTTTAGTACAATATTTATTTACAGTTTAGTACAATATGTATTTACAGTTTAGTACAATATGTATTTACAGTTTAGTACAATATGTATTTACAGTTTAGTATAATATGTATTTACAGTTCAGTATAATATTTTACAGTTCCGTCCAATTTTTTACAATTCCATCCCTTTTTTTTTACAATTCAGTCCATTTTTTTAAAAGTTCAGTCAATTTTTTTAGAATTCCGTTCAATTTTTTACACTTTAGTCTATTTTTTTACAGTTCAAATTTCAATTTTTCTCACTTACTCTACCAGATCCGCCATTTGTCTATTGTATTCAGCCTGCAGCTTATTGAAATGCTGCAGGTATCTGGCACAACGATAAGACTTCACCATGGTGCACTCTGAAATGTCAAAGAATTCGTGCACCTCATTGTGCAGGTGATCTGGTAGAGTTCGGTCATTGAGGTCCTGGAACTTTGGCAGGGTCTCCAAGTTTATCGTAAACAGCCCCAGATTTTCAAAGATTTTGCGCTGGTCGGTTCCCTTGACCACGATGAGGCCTCGATTTCCTTGCGCCAGGTGACAAAATTTACCCCTGACGCAAAAGGACAGGTACTCCAATGGCACAGATCCAGGGATGTGACTCTTCAGACAGA